>JAQZBX010018723.1:0-34381 GCA_029593785.1 Cabassous unicinctus | reverse complement strand
AAGGGGGACAATTTTACACACTGATTGAGAAAAATGAGAAAGTCTGACAATGCCAAGTGATATCAAGGAAGAAGAAAACAAAATCCTTCTTACCATGCTGATTGGCAAAAAAATAGGAACAACTATTTTGGGGAGTAATTGTGCAATATCTAATAACTTTAAAATGTACATACCCTCTAACCCAGATTTTCTACTTCTCATTTACCCTAGACCTATAGTTTTCAACTTGAGGCTGCTCCTTAGAATTACCTGTATAGCTTTAAAGAAACAGCCCTAGAGATTTTATTTTAATAGGTTTGGGATAGAACCCTTGAGTACCAGCATCCTAGAGAAGCTGTCACACCTGTGTGCAAGGAGACAGGAACAAATTTATAAGAATAAACATGGAAACAAACCAAACAGCTGTCGACAAGGGAATATCTAGATAGATTGTGACATACGATATATGTACATATATGTGTGTATACAGATATCTTAGAGAAAAGAGAGCTGATGCCTGTTTACTTGTGAACGGGAAAATGGAAAGAGCCAGGAAAGGTGGAAGTTTTAAGAGAGAAAGAAGTTATAAGAGGATGGAACTAAAGCACAGGTTGAGCACGTGGTCTTCAGAATAATTAGTTAAGAGAAAGAGGTTCTCTTCTCTTTGACAAGAGTATAATAATAAAAGAGTTAAAGAGGGTATCTTCACTCATCCATCCATTCCTCTTCCAAGAGACGTTTATGGAGGACCTGAAGGTAAGTGTGTGGTGGGATTTGAAAAGTGAAGTGAGTGACTTCAAAAAAGTTGAGATTCTGCCTGGGGTTGTCTATTTTCTCAGTGAGGGGAAGAGGAATAAGGCAGTTAACAACAGTGCTTCTTGAACTCAGAGGTGTTTTCAATTATTTTGATTTGTGTTTAATTTACGCCATTCAATAGGAGTGTTTTCATTTTTAAAAAATTAGCCTCCTGTTTTAAATTTTTTTCAAGTCCAGAGCCAAGTTTGTCTCTATCACTCGAGCAGCTGGCATTTTGTAAACTACTGATGGGCTGATCCATTTGCAAAGGAAACTGCTTCTGCCTTGTGGTTCGTAATATTAGACACAGAAGCACCTTCGAATAATGTTACTCCATTAGACTTCGGAGTTCCTAATACAAGGACCTCGAAATTACTCGTGGAAAAATATAAGTTTATGTTAGGACACTATTGGCATTTAAAAGTTGAACCAAAGCAATTAAACATGTCGGAGGCAGAGCCGAGATGAGAAACGGCACTTCCTGACTCACACTGAGCTTCAGCCATTTGGCCACACATCTTTTCCCAGGGGCAGTCACAAAGTTTTGAGTTCTCTGTAGCCATCAGCATATGGATTCACTGTATTAAACAAAAGACCCAATAACAAGACTGCAGTTTTTGAAAACCCAAAAAAAAAAGAGCGATTGAACTAATTTTGACTTCAGCAACTTTACAAGAAAAGAAACCATGAGAAAAGGGAGATCCAAAAATGTTCTTTCACTGGAGACCTATTATCAGTTGCACATACAGTTGCTCTTACACTCTACACCTGCAGCATTGTGCGAGGTAATTATTGTATTCTTTGCTCATTAGAACAAACAGACCTCCCAGAGAGTAATGTGCTTTCTCGGGGTTTTTAAATGCATTTATGGACTCAAAGTATTGAATACCAAATTTTCTGTGGGTTACTGAAAAGGCACTGAGGGATTCTAGAACAGATTGGTTGTCAGAGTCCAGGCGCTTTGTATCCAAGGAAATGGACTTAATTTAATCCAGGTGACTGGCTACTCAACAAAATCTTTTCTTAATTAGTGGTACCTTGACCTCTTCTTGTGGAGTCTCTTTCATGATCTACATTTCTCGCAACTAACTAGTCTTATTTTCCCACATGACTTCCCACAGTTTCATTATGATAGATTAAAAAAAAAAAAAACACAACAACAATGTTCCTTCAATTTGAAGTATATCCAAGAAGCCAAGAAGACACAACCATTCTCTGCAGTAGTTCTGTAAAGGTAATTTCCCCTCCAAAATGAAGATTGTGAAAGGCAATTCTTGCATCCTCGAGAATCTCACAGCAACACTAGTAGCAGCAAAAAATAGGGGAATGTCTTCTATCCCAAGTGTGGTAGGCAGAATTCTAAGAAGACCCCCAAAGTTTTTGACCCCGGGCACCTAAATAATATCCCAATTATCCAATCGAACAATAATGTAGGTGCTGCTGTGAAGGAATTTTCCAGATATAATTGAAATCCCTAATCAGTTGACTTTAAGTTCAGGAGAATTATCCTGGCTTAGGTGAGCCCCTACAAGAAGTCAGAGAGACTCTCCTGTTAGCCCTAATGAAGCAAAGTGCCATATTGTGGAGAGAGCCACAAGACAGAACGACAGGCAGTCTCTAGATGCTAAGGGTCTCAGTCCTATGGCTGCAAGCAACTCAATTTTGCCAATAACCTTTGAGCTTGGGAGAGCACTGCAAACCTCAGATAAGTTCACATTCCTGTCTAACACCTTGATTTCAGCCTGGGAGACCCTGAGCAGAGGACTCTGCTAACTCATACCCAGATTCCTGACAATGTGTGATAATAAATTTGAGTTGTTGTAAGGCCCTAAGTTTGTGGTAATTTGCTACATAGTAATAGCCAAGTAAGCCCTAAGAGAGTGCCAGTCTAGCTTCTTGGGCTGACTGTAGAATGTTAACTCTTTCCATGGTTTCCTAGTTCCCAGAGCATGTGGATACACTCTCAGAGCAAAATACCCTTTTTAGAGAGAGTGACTTCTGATGGATATCGCATAGTCCTGTCAAATGCCTGAATGAGAGAAACGATACAGAGGTTCATCCAAGACAGAAGTGCTCAGCTTTTCTTCTACTCTGATGCACATGATTAATGAGCCTCACTTTCATGAAACTCTCCCATGACAGTATCCACGGCAATTCTCATTCGCAGACTGTAACTACACCCCTTTCCTGCCAACTTAAAGCAAATGATTAAAAGCAACATTATAATAGGGATAATCTTGAATCCACTCTGATTTATTTTTTAAAAAGTAATTTTTCAAATTTTGGAACTTCAGCTACTATTAGTAATGATACACTTGTGACAGACCTCACAACTAGTATTTCCCCATCAAAGCTAAAATCTTCTAATTCAGGAATTATACTTTCCTTCCTTCTTTTCTTTCTTCCTTTCTTTTCTTCCTTTTCTCTCTTCCTTCTTTCCTTCCTTCCTTTTATCCATCCAGCCATCTATCCACCCATCCAGCCATCTATCCACCCATCCATCTATCCATCTGTGTTCTAAAGTCTAATTTTTAAAATTTATTAAGGTGAAATTCAAAAATAAAATGAAACATTTTAAGGAGAACAATTCAGTACCTTTAAAACAATTTAATACATTCACAATGTTTTGCAACCACTACCTCTCTCTTGTTCCAAAACATGTCCATTGCTCCAAAATAAAACCTGTACCCATTAAGTTTTCCCCTCTCCCCTGGCCCTGGCAACCACCAATCTACATTTTGTTTTTATGGATTTACCGATTCTGGATATATCATATCAGTGGAATCACACAATTTGTGGCCTTTTGTGTCTGACTTTCTTCACTTAGCACAATGTGTTTGAAGTTAACCCACCATTGTAGTATGTAACAGTACTTTATTCCCTTTTGTGACTGAATAACATTCCATTGAATGTATATTCTGCAATTTGTTTTTCCATTCACCTATAATAGACATTTGGGCTGTTTATACATTTTGGCTATTGTGAATAATAATGCTAGGAACATGTGTGTACATGTATTTGGGTGAGAACCTGTTTTCAGTTCTTTGGGGTATTTACCTAAGAGTGGAATTGCTGAGTCAAATGGTAATTTTATATTTAACTTTTTTGAGGAACTGCCGAATAACATCTATATTTGACCTTGAAAGTCTACACATTTGAAACAATAAGGTCACTTCCATATTTAATGTAATCTGGTCCAGAGTTTACAGAGGAATTGAGGTTATTCAATCAGCTATATGGGAATCTTCTGCATTTGTTGGAAATACTTTTGCTGAAGACAATTGTTGTCTCTTTCAATATTTATTGAATGACTCTCTGTGCCAGGCATAAGGGTAAGTGCTAGTAACAAACTGATGAATCCCTCCAAGAAAGTATGATGTGATATATGGTATGAGTTTTAACAGAGACACAGCCAGGGTGCTGTGGGTGGCCTAATTTAGCCTGGGTACTTCAGAGATGCTTAAGTTGTTTTGAGAACCCTAGGAAGATTTGTGTGGGTGTGGGCAGTGAGAAATGTTGTAGGGAACTGGGAATGCAGAGCGTGAAGACACAAAAGATGGTGGCTACTCAGGGACTGGCAAGCAGGTCAGTATGGCTGGAGAAGGGAGACACCTAACAGTGAATGGTAGGAAATGAGGTTGCAGACATGGATAGAAGTCTGTGATCTTGAAGATAATGGGGAGACATTGAAAGATTTTATTGAGGAGCTTGACATACTCATATTTGAATTCTAGAATGGTCAATCCTGCAAAAGTGTGAAGATAGATAGGAGGGGGCAAGACTGGACTTAGTGAAACTTGTTCTTAGGCAAGTCCGACAGTTTATACAGGAAATGATGAGAACCTGAACTAAAACAGTAGTGAATGGTATGCATAGAGATCTAGAGGTCCAAAGTATCCTTCCTTGTCTTATACAGAAAGTTCCAGAAAATAGCTTATCTTCTCTCATTGGAAAGATAATGGATTTGAGAGTCAGATAGTCCTGGTTTTAATTTTTAGTTCCCCACATGTTAGCTGAATAGAGAAACATCTAGAGTCTTCTGTTTCCTTGTCCATAAAATGGGAATAATAATATCTAATTGACAAGGATGTAAAAATTAGCAGCAATATGTGTAAAGGTGCTTAGCATAGTACCTGAAAGTTTGTGTTTGACCTATATTATGTAATTCACATAATTCAATTGTTTTTGTTTAGAAATTCAGGAAGTTTAGAATTAAAGGCAATACCTATCAACAGAAATCATATTAGACCTCATGACCGGCATATATGTTTTCTCTTTTAGTAGTTCTATTATATTAACTTATTGGTAATTCAGTTCTTTGTTGTAAACAACGTCATTTCCTTTTGGGAAAAAAAAGGGAATTAAGAAATACAGATGGAAGGATGGATGTCAGTATAAGACTTTATAAACCAACCCCAAAGTTAGTGGCTGAAAACAACAACCCGTTTTTAGCTCACAATCCAGTGCACCAGCAATTTGTGCTGGGCCTCTTAGGACAGCGCATCTCCGTGCTGTGTGTTACTGACTGGACTCAATCAACTAAGCTGGCAACCAATGTCCTCACATTTTTGGTGGTTGGTTGGCTGTTAGCAGGAACAAAGAAGGTAACTGGGCTAGCCATCGCTCTTTCACATGGTGGTTGTTGCAGAATTCCCAAGAGCAAGGAGGGAGGGCTATTCCCACTGTGTAAGCACTTTTCAAGTCTCTTCATCATATTTGCAAATGTGCTGCTGGCCAGAATAAGTAACAACCAATTCCAAATTCGAAGTGTGAACAAAATCGATTCAACGTTTGATGGAAGGAGCTGCAAAGCCATATTGCAAATAGATGGGAAGAATGTGTGGCCATTTTTACCATCTACCACCCTCCAGGCTAGCTTGGGCACTTTCACATGGGAGTTGTCACAAAGTTCCCTAGACTAGTGTTCCTGGCTGTTATTTAATAACCCTTCACCACTCATACTGTTGCTATTTGAGGAACTTCAAATCTTGCCAAGTACCCCCTCCCCCCAACCATCTCTGAGGGTCCCCAGAGTGTGCTGCATTGTTCTGAGGTACCTGCTTCCTCAGGATATTTTTCCTTTTGCATTAGCCTCCTTTCTCCTCGTTGGGTATGCCCAGATCTGCCAGATGCTGCTCTCCTCATGAGTTGGGTTTTTTCTTTTTCTTTTACAAGAAGCTTTAGATTACATAAATGCTACATAAAAAATATAGGGGACTCCCATATCCCCTCCCACACTTTGCCGTATGAACAACATTTTTCATTAGTGTGGTACATTTGTTACAATTGATGAACACAAACCGTGGACTATAGTTTACATTATAGTTTACACTCTGTCCCACACAAATTTACAGGTTATGACAAAATGTATAATAGCCTGTATCTGCCATCGCAATGTCATGCAGGACAATTCCAATGTCCCAAAAATGCCCCCAAGTTACACCTATTCTTTCTCATGAGTTTTTAATCTTCCTAACACCAGTTCCTTTCCCACTGATGCAAGAGTCTTGGAGGCACTAACCCTACCCAGTATGCTGTGTCAAGGTTGGGAGAAAGCCATTCTTGCCTTTTTACATTGCTCTCAGTGGAATACTAGTACTGTTCATGCCTTATTGTCCCACAGTGTTTTGAAGACACACTATCTTTCAGATTGTACATAAAGTGAAACTCCCACCAACCAGAGGCTCATTGGGTATAGAATGGAGAGTTGTGAGGGACACTGAATCTCCTAGATGAATCCAAATAGCAAAGACTAACTCATCTCAAGATCTCCCATCCAGTGATCAAGTCTTGCCCACCTGACACATTCCTTGATTATGAGTTTTTTTTTTCTTCCTACAGATTCCTCACGATAACATCATCAACTCACTGAACATAGTCCAAAATGTCTGAATCCCAGGATAGAAAAGGAGGATCCAGCTGTACTCCTTCCATCATCAGTTTTACAAGTTGTACTGCCAGTATTGCTATTGTTGTTACTAGTCCTAATAGCTGGGATCGCAGTCTCCCCACAACCCTAGGAGGTAAGTGCTATTATTATCATCCCCATTTTAGAGATAAGGAAACTGAGGCTTAGAAGGAATTTAGAAAATTGCCCTAGGTCTCATAGCAGGTACATGGCACAACTGGGATTTGGACCCAGGCATTCTGAATTCAAAGCTTATTCACTTAATAATATTACTATAATCTGTTCCCTAAATATAAATCATTCCACAAAGTATAGTATTTCAGATTTTTTTGCTTTAAAATTTAGGTACTATACCATGTTGAAGAGCCATTAATTCTTTCTGCTACAAGAGGAAAACTTAAGCCAACCTAAAGTAAAGAAAGGAAAGTTTAAAAGGTAGGGTTCAGAGACAGCTATCATAATAAAATGGTAACTGTTTGGTTTTGTGGCTCTGTACTTTGTATTAGAGTACAGCACATTACTTTTGAGTGTGCTACTCCATGTTGACATGGATCTAATGGCACTGACAGAGAAGGGAGGAAAGAAAAAGGAACGTGATGGCCAACTACTTGGGGTCACCCTGCAAATTTCAGAAGTGTTATGTGGTACGATGAAAAGAACAGGAGACATGGATTCAGATTTTCCTGGGTCCAAAAACTGATTTGCTCATTACTAACTGTGATATGAGCAAGTCAGTTAAAACTTCAGTTTTCTCTACTGAAAAAGAGAGGTTATACCATCTTCCTTAAAAGGTTGTGAAAACCCCCTATCCCTTAGCAGTCACCTCTCAATCCTTCTATCCTTCCCCTGCCACATATAACCACTAATCTAATTCTGTCTCTATAAATTTATTTATACTTACATTTTATATAAATGGAGTCAAACAATATGTAGTATTTTGCGTCTGGTTTCTTTCACTTAGCATAATGGGTTTTTTGTTTCCTTTCTTACTTGTTTGCTTTATTACTATGCACTATAGTCCATAGTTTGCTTTAGGTGTATTTTTTGCCCATATACCACCCTATTATTAACACCTTGTAATAGTAAGGTACATTTGTTCTAATTCACGGAAGAACATTCTTATATTTGTACTGTTGACCACACTAATCGTCCACAGCAGGGTTCACTATGCTATACGGTTCCATGTTTCATCCTCTAGTTTTCCTTCTAGTGACATACACAACCCTAAACTTCCCCTTTTAACCACAATCACATCCACATATCACCGCTGTTAATTTCATTCACTATAACGTGCTACTATCACCTCTATCCATTTCCAAACATTTATAAGCAACCTTATTATAAATTCTGCACAAATTAAGCATCAGCTCCCCATTCTCTACCCTCATTCTATCTTATGTTGACCTGTATTTTAGGTATTAACTCTATGAGTTTGCTCATTGTATTTAATTATATTAGTGAAATCAAACAATATTTGTCCTTTTGTGTGTCTTGTTTCACTCAACATAATGTCTGCAAATTTCATCCGTGTTGTTACATGCATCAAGACTTCATTTCTTCTTATAGCTGAATAATATTCCATCAAACATTTATAGCACATTTTGTTTAACCATTCATTGGTTGATGGACACTTGGGTTGTCTCCATCTTTTGGCAATTGTGAATAATGTTGCTATGAACATTGGTGTGCAAAGGTCTGTTTATGTCCCTGCTTTCAGTTCTTCTGAGTATATACCTAGTAGCAGAATTGCCAGATCATGTGGTAGTTCTATATTTAGCTTCTTGAAGAACTGCCAAACTGTCTTCCACAGCGGCTATACCGTTCTATATTCCTATCAATGGTGCATAAGTGTTCCTATTTCTCCACATCCTCTCCATCACTTGTAGTTCTCTGTTTTTTAAATAGTGGCCACTCTGATAGGTGTGAAATGATATGTCATTGTAGTTTTGATCTGCATTTCCCTAATAGCTAGTGATGTTGAACATCTTTTCATGTGCTTTTTAGCCATTTGTATTTCCTCTTTGGAAAAATGTCTATTCAAGTCTTTTGCCCATTTTTAATTGGGTTGTCTTTTGATTGTTGAGTTGTAGGATTTCTTTATATATCCTGGATATTAAACCCTTATTGGATATGTGATTTCCAAATATTTTCTTCCATTGAGTAGGCTGCCTTTTCATCTTCTTGACAAAGTCCTTTGAAACACAAAAGTATTCAACTTTGAGGAGGTCCCATTTATCTATTTTTTCATTCATTGCTCATGCTTTGCGTGTAAGGTCTAAGAAACCACCTCCTACCACAAGATCTTGAATCTGCTTTCCTATGTTTTCTTCTAGGAGTTTTATGGTACTGGCTTTTATATTGAGGTAATGAAAATGCTCTAAAATTGATTGCAGTGATAAATGCACAACTCTGTGACTATACTAAAAGTCATGGCTTGTTGCTTGTACACTTTGGATAGATTGTATGGTATGTGAATATATCTCAATAAAACTGCTTTATAAAAAATATATTAGCCTTTGTAATTTGATGAATCCGTCCAACAGCTATCTAAAACTGTGGTATTAATTTACATTTCCAATAGCAATACCTACTTTTTCAACAAAGTTGGATATTATTTGCTTTCAAAATTTAAAAAAATGACTTCATTTTATAATGTGCACTATATTAAAAGTGAATATGAGCTTCTTTATCATATATTTATTGACCATTTATACAAATATTTATAAATATAAATCTACATCAATGATAATGATCACTGCATCAATGATAAGCAGTGATAATACAGCATTCACCTTGTTAGTAAAATAACTATTTTTTAACTGAGGTATAATTTAAATACAAAAATCCACAAATCGATGAGTTTTGACAAATATACATGGTCCTGTAAACACCAACTCAATTATAATATAGATCATTTCCCTCACCACAAGAAGTTCCTCTTGTCCTTTTATGGCCAATTCAAATTAACTCTTTTACTCTTTTTTTCCTAATTATTAAAAACTTAAAACATAGATGCACACAGATTTTATATGTATATTTAAATAGAGATATTTAAAATCCAACTGTTAGACTTTAGGAGAATTCAAAATAGAAAAGGCACTATGCATTGTCCCATAGTGCTTATAAATCAACCCTCAAAAAAAAAAAAAAAACAACCTTAGATTTTTGCCCTATGGCTGGGAGGAAATTGAGGAGAGAATGTATCATTCTGATTTTGCTTTTATTCCCCCCATGATTCACACAGGTATATAAAGTATAACCAAAAATTTTGATCTGAGACTTGAACTTTATACATTGAGTTATTATGGATTTTCAAGGGTCTATTGTATAATGTCAATGATACAGATACAAATGTGATTATAAGTAGTAACTAGCTTTGAGGACACTTGCAGTAAAATACTAATAGCAATAGAGCATGGTTACCAAGTCATGCCCAAAGCTAAAGAGTAATTGTATTAACACATAATTGACACAGCTTTTCTATCCCAAGGGTCTTAATTTCTAACTTTTGCTTGCTGTTTCCTTAATGTCTTTTACTTTTGTTGGAAAAAAATGTTAACTTTCATTTTGAGATGTTCCCACAGTTAGGTAACTGCACTCTCTGTCATTTTGTTTTTACAAGAGTACAGCTTATTGAAATAAATAATTAACACATTAAATTTTAACAAGAAAAAATAAAGGTTGTGAAGATTTAACAAGTTAATGCATGTAAAACATTTTAGTTCAGAATAAGTTCTGCTCAAGAAACTGAAGCTCTTATTCTCAACCTTAAACCCTTTGGAAACAAGGTGGAAAAAATAAGTAATTATTCCAATACTAAATAAAACTAAAAACTTTCCAGGCAACGAACAATGTTTTCTTTTAATATTGTAAAAGCCTGTTTCCTATTTTCTTATTTTCTGTATATATCTTTTTCCAGTCCTCACTCCATCCTTCCATGGATTAGTTCTCTCTCAGTCATTTACCCAAAGATCAGTAGACTTACTCTGTGTTCCCCTCCTTTCTGCCAATAAACCCTCCTTTTGGTGATGACATTGTGCTGGTTCTAGAAGAATGCCAATAGGTGGAGGATGCACAAAGATCTCAATATTTGTGATATTTGCAGAGAACAGTGTGTCTGGAACACAGGATATTACTGGGGGAATTTTTTGTAAAGGTAATTAGTGGCATGGTGATAAGGAATGATGAATTCCATACTAAGAAATGCAGATTTTACTGTAGACAGTGGAGGCTTTGAAGGATTCTGAAGAAACAAATGATATAACAGATGTGTACAATGAGAAGGTATCTTTGGCATCAGTGTGAAAATTAGATTAGAGTAAAGAATGGATTTGAGTCCGGGGAAACTGGAAATGTGGAGACCATTTAGGAACGTGCCAATTTTCCTGGCAAGATATGGAGATGATGGGAGCCAAGGCAGAACAGTGAGAATGAAAAGGACAGACCAGATCTAAGAGGTATATTTGCAAAGTTGAATTCTCATTTATTCCTTCAACAAACTTTTATTGCATCCACTTTATACCACTAAATGTTCTAGGTACTAGCAACACGAAGTGAACACAGTTGCCAAAGGTCCTGTAATGGGATAGATATCCACGGTGAAGAATGCACTGGAGAATAATTCAGCTGGGAAGGAGGGGAGGGAGCCTGGGGTGGGTGTTGCTTTTATAGAGAGGGTCCTCCGAGTGGGCTTCTCTGATGTGGTGATGTTGAGAAGAGAAGGCGAGGGGGGTGGGCCATGGGGACACAGCAGGGAGATGGTAGCAGGAAGGGGTCCTAGTCGGTGCCATGCCAGGAGCTTCCGTGTGAATTCCTGGCCTGGAAAAATGGTTAGAGACTGAAACAGAGAATGGAGGGCAAGAACAGTAGGAGACAAGATAGGAGGGGCTCCAAGGCTCTAGTTCTTATAGAGCCTTGCAGGTCATTTGAGGGATTTGGGGACTTTTATTCTGAAGGAGATAGACGCTGTTTTGCACGTCTTGAAATTCATTTGTCACTAACTAGCTTAGCTGTACTTAGGTATGCAATCTAAACCTTTGTCTTTGTGAGTCTCATCTTTAAAATGGGTATAAAACTATAAACCTCACAAGTCTGTTTTGAGTATTAAATGACTGGTGAAAAACACATTGGTGTTGACTGGTGTGAAGACTGAAAAGTTGGCAGGCTGTGTGTGTGTGTGTGGGTGTGTGTGTGTGTGTGTGTGTGGCAGTTTCTGTGTTTATGGCTCACACAACTAGGCAATGACGATGTTTTCTGGGAGGAAGCAGAGGAAGAGAGCCAGATTGGTAAACCTGAAAGGGAAATCATTAGATGGCATTGGATCCCAAGGTGCTGTGTGACAGCCAGGTGCAAGTCTCTGGTAGAAGCTGGTTCTGTGGGTGTGGTCTCAGGAGAGAGGTGTTGCCTGAAGACATGGATTTCAGGAACTGAAAGGTAGAGAAGTGGGGCCCTCCTAATATTTTTACATAGATGACTCTAAATGCATTCAAAAACTGTTTTCTACTCTTGCCACACAATTATCCTGGTCTTAAAGGAGAGAGGTTCATTAAATCAATTGTTCATTAAAACAGTTCCATATTCATCATTCCTAATCCTCCTTCCCCCAATGCAGGGGCAGTAACCTCCTTCTGACTGTTGCCTCTTGCTCTAGAGGGCCATGGAACAGGGGTCCTGGCAGAGACCTGGCAGCAGAAAGAGCTTGATGGACTTTGCTCTCTTTTTGTAGATAACTTCCAAGTCCTTTCACCATTAGGTTCTTTCCCGTTTGCTTATTTCTATTTCCCCATTGTCTTTGTGTCTTCTTCCTCTCTAAAGTGTATACTCAGGAATCATGCACTCCTCCATTCTTTCGCTTGTGATATTATCCTTCATTTTTGTGGATTTGTCTTGGGTTTGACTGATTCATGATGTCAGGTTTCACTGTCATTTAAATACACATCCGTATTTATTTAAACATCACTAAAAGAATGATGACACTTGTTGTTTTCATTCCCTAACTGCTAAAACAGATACCATACAATGGGTTTGCTTCAACAATAAGAATTTATTGGCTCACAGTTTTGAGACTAGGAAAGTCCAAAATTGCATCAGCAAGGCAGTGCTTTCTCCCAGAAGACTGGCATTCTGGGGCTGGCTACTGTGCGTTTCTTGGTCCTTGGTTCTTGCCTTTTCTTTCACATAGCAATGCACATGCAACTCTTATCCTTTCTTTTCGGGGTTTATCGGACTTCTGGCTGTTACCCGTGGCTTCCCTCGCTGTTTGACTTTCATTCTGCTTGCCAAGGACTCCAGTAATCCAGATTAAAGCACAACCTGGTTCAGTTGGGCCATACCTTATTTGAAGTAACATCTTGAAGAGATTTTATTTATAATGGGTCCACACTCATCACTTGTGAACCGAGACCAAGAAAATGTTCAAACTGAAGTATACAATTCAATCCACCACACCTGTCAAAGATACAAGGGGCAGTGTCCACAGACAAGGTCCCTTTCCTCAACTTTCCCAAGCAGACGTCGTATAATGATTTGGAGGAGGAGCCATGGGGGAGGAGATGAGAGGGCAAACATGCATACTCTTGCTTTTCCAACCCCGAGATTAGAGCTGCCATACTCATTGTAAGTATCTAGCATCCCCTATACTCCTGCCATTTTAACCTCTATGCAGAAAGTCTTCGTTTGCCTAGCAAAAGCATTTTCTTACTCGTACCACAATAAATATCCACTATAGCTCTCTTATTTAGGTCAGTTCCATGATTTCTCTTAAAGCTCCATCCCTTGAAGTTACATGTCATATTCCCCAGGAATTTTATAAAAATCTCTGTTTCTACTACCTTCCTTCTCTCTTTTCCAAACGCTCATCCTTGTCAGCACCCCTTTGTGTCACAAGACAGACCATGTCATCTTTCTCCCATTTGCCACTGAAAAGAGCAGGGGAAGGGGCAGGCAGGTGGCAGAACCTCAGGAGGAATTCAACTATGTGGTCAGCACACCCAGGAGACCGGCTCCCTTGATGAAACATCTGCTCTCTAGTCATTTGCTTCCTGTTCACTACATGCCTCATCACCTGGGCGAATACTGTGAATGGCTTCCCTCCACCTCTAGCCTACTCTACTCACCCTCTTCTTTGGAGGGTTCTCTCTTCTTTGTCCTCATTCGGTTTTGTAAGATCTGGGAAGCCTTGGCTCATAAGACCAATATCCATTTCTCCCCAAAGCTGGGATAGGGGTTTCTTCCCGTGTACTTGGATCATCCTCTTTCTACCCTTTTTACTAGCCTGATGTTGTAATGGCATTTTCTGTGGACTTGTCTCCCTTCCCAACTGGATCATGAACCCTACTCCCACCCCCACCCCAGGGAGCTTCAGTCTCCTCAGCACTGACCCCACTGCTGTGTCTGAGTAGATGCTCCATTCATGTTTATTAGCTGCATATCTCTTCTTTATCCTTTAATAATCATGCTGACGTTAAATAAGATTTTGTATATTAAAATTTTTACCCATATAAGAACTTTACTTATAGCTTTTCTTTCTAGGTCTTTTCTTCCTCCTAAAATGATTTCATAAAGGAATTCTCTACTATGTGAAGTTTCTTTTCCAGTGCCTCAAAATTTCTCTATCTTTATTTCTTAAAACCATCATCACCTTTGTTCTATTTTTTTCCTTGCACATTTTAAAATATTGAGGTATACCTTTATTCATTCCTGATATCTTAATCATCTTACCAGCCTGAAATCAGGGTTGCAAGTTGTCTCAAAATTATTTCTGAAGCTTTTGACAAACTACGTATCCTCTCCGTGAAATTCGAGAGCCGTTTGAGAGTTCCCACCCCATCTCCTACCCAACCTTTATTTTAGAACTAGCCACCATTTCAGATGAAATGTGTTCTATTTGTCAGGTGTGTTGGGACTAAAAAAAATTAAAGGTTGAGAACTATTAGTTATTATATAAACATCTCTCATTTGCTCTTTAATTTCCTCTGTTACTATAAATCTCAAACCACAAACACAAATGTGCATGAAGTGAAAATTTTTTTCTTCTTTAATTCTAATGCAAGTTCCTATTCATCATGGATAATGGAACTCAACTGCAACAATCTAGGGATCTACCCTCTTTTCTCTGGAATTTGGAAAAGGAGGACTTTGGGTCCTCTGACATTATTCATTCAAGAAGTATTTATTGAGCATTTACTATGTGGCAAGCATTATTTCAGATTTTGGAATACAGCAGTGAACAAAACAAAGTTTCTGCTTTCTTAGCAACAAATACATACATACACACACATATATAACTAAACAGATATGTACTACATATATAAGTAAACTTAAGTAAATAGGAAATCTCTCTCCCTGATACAGTGACATTTGAGCCATGGGAGTGGGAAATTATGGAGTAAGTATAGATATGCCATATAAAAGGGAAGGAAAGGATGATAAGAGTGAGTCCTGGGGCTTTCAGATAGCATACAGGAGAAGGCTAATAAAAGGAAAACTGAGAAAAAGAGACCAGGGAAGTAGGATGAGAACCAGAAAACATGGAGTGCTAGAAAACTGTGAAGAAAGAACCTCAAGAAGAAGGAAATGACAAACTGTACTCAATGCTGCTGGTAGTTTGAGTAAGACAAGGATTGAAAATTGGCCATCTGTTGAAGGTTATGCTCCCTCAGGTATCAGTATGGGGTACCTGTAATCTTTCGTTGCTTTGTCTGCCATTTCTCTATCATCATCAGAGAGGATCTGTGTGGAGGCTGACTAGACCAACTGGGTATTTTGTATGGCCATAATACCTAATAAGAGCATCCAAAATAAACCCCAACCTATTAGGAACAAACTGCTTTATGTCTTTTGTACATAAACCTATACATCTTAACTCTCACTACTTAAAAGAGGAGTGAGAATAACTACAGTTTGAACATTTTCTTTTTATATATTTTATTTCATCTTATTTTTATAAGATTTTTCTTATCTTTCTAAATCTGTCAAGTCTCAGTGTTAAAAATAAATGGCTACAATTTGTTTCCTTGGAAAGTTCAGTCTTTAGTACTTGATATTCTATATAATTTTGATTTTTCCTTGTCCCTAAATCTTTCCAACACTCCTGGACCTCTTTTCCCATTAGCAGGTGGATTCCTGGGCATTAGCATATATGAAGTGTGTGGGGGAGGGTTTGAACTTATGTTGTATATATTATTGCGGATTTCAGACATGTCACATGTCGCGAGTGACCAACTGGTGGACAAATCCACACAAGAAAGATATCTGTTTACATGGGAGCACTAGGTACCTCTGGAGACAGACATTGGCCATGTGCTTGGTCCAGTAAGACTGCCTCTGGTGCCACAGGCATGGTCATGCTTCTGGGCATGACCAGTGCAGGGCACAGGAGCAGTCCCTGTGGTGTTTGCAGCTCTGAGACCACGAGATGGTCAGCTTGCTTCTCCAGGGCACGTAGGTAGCAATAGAAACTTGAATCAAATTCAAGCAACGCTGCCAGTGGTGCTGAGTGAAAAGCCCAGCTACTGCACAAGCAGCTGATATTGCCAGGAGAAGGAAAGGAAGAAAATGGTGCATACCATATGGTAACTGAGACTACTCACTGGTGAGTCCACATGAGACACCCTTAGAGACTCCTTAACATAATTGGAGGTGGCCTTGAGGGAGCCTATAATAGTATTTGATTACAAAAGTCAGAGAGAAAAGTATTTATTACTGTCAGTATGGCCTCCCATACTGATGCTCTTGAGAAACACTGATTAGTTTTAAAAACAAAAGAAAAGGATTCAATGCCTCCTTATATATAGCAATCAAACCTACTTTTTAAAATTCATAGGCTACAATTTGATTACTTCCAACCGGGAACCTAATCATATTCCCAAAAGAGCCATCTAAAAGAACAATAACTCAAATAACTGGGGAGGTCCATTCTTACTCAAGAGTTCCCAATTCAGCCTGAGGAGGTAGTACTGATTCCTACAATTCCCTGTTTTCCTTTCTCCCTCCCACCATTCCAAGAGGCAGTGTCTAATGGGGGGGGGGGGCAAAAAAAGCAACAACAAAACAGAATCAGAGAGAACTGGGCAGTTCTGCTCCTAACAGCCATGATCTTGCACAAGTTATTTAACATCTCTGAACTTCGGTCTCCTCATCTATAAAATAGAGGAGATAATACCACCTCCCCCACAGATGTTTTTTTGGAAGATTCAACTGAATTAGTGTCTATAAAGTGAAAAGCCAAATGTCTTACATTGTAGACACTGGATCAATATTAGTTCCCTAATCTTCCTCAGTATGTGGGCTGGGTCCCTACAAGAGACCACCCTGGATGGTGTTGAAAAGGCAAGTCCCCGAGGAGAACTCTCAGAGGAAGCACATGGAAGCCAGTCTCCGTTAGCACAACTTTTCTTTGGGAACTCTGTCGCTGTCGCCTATGACCACAAACTGTTTGCTGCCTTCCCTGCTGCTGCTTTTTCTCACTATCAGTCATGCCCCTGACGGCCAAATGCTCCATTTAACCTGACTTCCTCTGCCCTTTATTGTAGGGGAGATCTCCCCAGCCCCATACATCCAGTTCCTATCTAGTCACTCCCACCTCTGCTTCATTCTCTTTGAGATGATACTCTGACCTGGTAGGTCCCAGCTTCCCTTCCACTCCTGATTTCTCACTAGTGACATTTCCTGTCCCAATGTTGAAAACTGAGGAGAGAGCATCAGCATCTGACATCTTTCCTTCTCTTCTTACATATTCTTCCTTTAACCTCCCTCCCCTCCTACATCCTGCCACAACTTATTCCTTTCTTCCATTTTCTAAGTTCTCTTTTGAGGTTGATGAGGGAGAAAAGAAATCTCAAGAAACAATGGATACCATTGTCTAAGTTTTTCCAGAAATGACTGGTTAGTATCAACTCTGCCAAACTGAAAATAATCACTTTTGTTGGCAGGCAATCAGCAAAGTTTATGTAGACAACACTAAACAATTTGGCTCTTGCATGAGAAAAGATCCAAAGATAATTCCTAAGGGAAATTCTGACCTGTACTGCAGGTATCCCATGACCCATCTCCCTGCACTCTTCATCTGAATACGGAGTCCAGTCAGCTGTATGAACTTGCTCACATGTGCCCTTATTATACAGCTGGGGCCCAAAAGCTAAGGGGTCTACCTTCAGACAGGAACTTGGCATGGAATCTTTACCAGGTAATGATTAAAAGCCCAGCTCTGGCACCAGACTACAGAGACTCAAAGCGCTAGCTGGTTGACCATGGGAAAATTGAATAAAATCATGGTTTTCTAAGATATACATTTGGCAGAATAATGATATTTACCTCATAAGCTTGTATGAGACTTAGTTGTTAGAATCAATGCCTGGAACATGGAGAGTACTCAAAAAAGCATTAGCTATTAGTATTGCTGTCGTTGATGTAATTGCTATTATCTAACGGGAAGCTCGAGGACTTAGCCTTGGACTGTGTTCACCTAAGCTGATAGACCTAATATGTACAAAAGATTGTCTGAGACAGTGGTTTTCAAATTTTAGTGTACAACAGGATCACCTGTTAGAACACAAATTGCTGGCCTCAGAGCCTTTAACTCAGTAGGTCTGGATGAGGACAGAGAATCTCCATTTCCAGCCAGTTCCAGACCCCACTTCTGCTGCTGCTGCTAATCTGCAGACCACTTTAAGGAGCATGATTTGATAGCATTTCTCTCCCTTTTCTCCATGTTCAGGAAACTTCAGATGAGGTGTCAGATTCCTAAAGAAATACCTTTACTGTAAGTGTGTTACACTATTATAATTTTGGTGTTTATTTTGGTTGACCCAAACGCGGCCACGTGTCTCTATAATTGTTTTCTAAGAACGAGAGTTGAGCTGTCGCTCTCCAGTTTTTAATGCCCCCTAAGAAGACCCATGTTGGGTAAATGATTCTCTTCCAAGAGACTTCTAAATTGAGCATCTGTGATATGGTAGGCACTGTACTAGGCTTTAGAGATACAGCAGCGGGTAAGACAGGCTCTCTCTGTCCTCATGGAGCTAATGGCCTACTGGGGTGATCGGCATTAAGGAAATAATTACATGAATGCAAAATTACAAACTTTTGAGTAAAATAACTTTAATTCTCATATTAACCTGTGCGATACATATACAGATATCATTACCTCTATTTCAGAGCTAAGAAAAGAACAAAATCAAATAATTTTAAGGCTAATTTTAAGACTGGAAGAGCCTTAAAAATCAACTTTCTCAGTACTCTTGATGCAAATGGAATTAAAAGACTTCCTCAAAGTCACAGGAATAATTGGCATGAAATCTGAAATTAGGCTCTTATTTCAAAGTTTTTCATGCTGTCAGAAAAGTAAAAACATGACCTTGGTATTTTATGGCATATATGTCAACTATGTCAACAACAAAATAATAACAAAATACCTGGCAGGCAACATAACTGGACTTTCTGCCGCACTGATTCTTGGCGGCCTAGAAGTCCGCCATTACTCTTTTATTATATTACTTTGGGTATTTTTCTCTCTGAATTTTGGAATACATTGTCAAAGGAGACTTACCATGTCTCCTGGAGTTTTATTAACAACCATTTATTTTTAAAATTGGAAACGAGTTAGGTACTCACGAGCCTTGTAAAAAAAATTTTTTTCCCCCATTTCTAATAATAAGGAAACTAAAAAGTTCCTATAAAGTAGATAAGAAATACTGGTGCCAAGAAGAATGCAGTAAAAGCGAGTGATGAGGGTTTATATATAGTTGAGGTCACATATTTTAAAGAACTAACCTTTTAAATTACATCAGACAGATCCAAATTTTTAGCTATGGAGACTAGACATTAGCTACAATTAAATGATTCTGAACCTTATATTAAGGGATTCTATTTCTAAGTGCTGCAAGTAGAGAAGAAGAAGGTATAAAGCAAGGTGTCCTACATTACTTACCACGAAGAGGTTAAATAGATTACGATAGAGAGATGAATAGATATATAGAGAGATAAATATTCTTACATGATCACAACATTTTAAAGGCACCAGAACTAGATCAAACATTTCCAAATTATCAGTTAAAGCAGCACTTTTAGAGACAAAAGTGAATATGGAAAATTGTCTCTCTTACCTCTTTATTATATGGCCCATGATCACATGGGTTAACTCCAACCTCCTGATTCCCTGCACAGTTAACTCCAACCTCCTGATTCCCTTCTCTATGGGCAGTGGTGTAGTGTTTTGTAAATTGTACCTCATGCCCTCTCCTAGGTTGTTTCTTTAGCCCAGGCAAGATGGGAATTCCTTGTAGTCTCAACGGAAAGAAGAAATTTCAAAGTGAAAAACGAACAAATCATTCAATCCTTGGCTTTGTTGTTTCGTAAGCGTAATCCTGGAATGTGGCAAAAGATTTAGAACAATGCATAATGATGTAAGAGCAAGACTTCCTACCTCAGGAAGATAAAGGTTAGCTGAAATGAGGAAGGAGAAGTTCAAAAGGCTGATGTGAGAGCTTAGGTATTGATGGTTTCTGGGAAGGAGGCCTGTACCCTGAGACAGACCCCTAGCAAGAGGGCTCCATAGAAACCTCATGGGCAGTTGGAAGGTCCAAGAACAAAGTGGATCAGAGTCCTCATTCTTTGGAGAGGGAGCGAGACTCTGGCATCCTCGGCCTTCAGCATGGTAGGGGAGCAGATGCAAAGTTGGGCAGGCAGGCCCCAGACAGCCTCTTCAAGTTCTGCATCCTATTCCTTGGCACCGACAAGGGAATGACCCTATCTTCCTGAAGGGGGTGGGCACAACACAAAGTGGGGGGACAGAAGAGAACTGAGGAGGGATGCAGCAGGGACCAGATGCCTCACAACTGCCATGTGGATGTCATCGCTGCCACCAGCCCTCACTCCTGCTTCAACACTGTGTAAGATACCCTAAATATAGACTTAAGCCTGGGAAAAGCAGGGATTAGGTGAAGGTGGGGGGAGGGGACCCTGTACTGCCTGGGCCAAAGGGGGAATAAAAATAAACATCAAGCTCAGTTATAACAAAATAAAGACCTTTTTTTTTTGTGCAGAAGAGTTAATGGATGAATTTTTGCCCACTACAAATATTACTGCTTATTTGGCATTAATATAGTTTCCCCAAATGGCAAAATAGCTGCTTTTCCTGAATTCAAATTAAATAATAATTTAGTGCAATTCATTGGCATGTAAAATGGCCTTAAATAACATTTGAGGAAACGTGGCAACTCCTTTTTTAATGAAAAACTGTTGTGAAGAACAATTTGTCTTCAAACATTTTAATGTAAAACTTGTGTTGGTATTACATTTTGGATTTGAAGACCAGCTCAGCCCCCATACATTCCCTCTTACATCCTGTGTTCTGAAGCTGCCAGAAACCCTACTGCAGTGACGGTCTCCAGAGAAGACCTCCCAGCTTCCTTTGGGACACCCCCCAGCTCACTGTCAGCACAGAACAATTTAATCCAAATTGTCCTCGCTACTTTCCAATCTTGTTATTTATACACATTTTGGATGTTCTTATAATTACTTCTGAAGTGCATGCAATTAATTTTCAGATAACATTTTTACATGTCCCTGGGGGTTACCAGTGGTATCCTCTCTTTTTCAAAAAAGCACTGTGGGTCTTGGTCCCCTTTGGTGTGGGGGAGGTGTCAGGAGGCAGCACACCTGATGGTCAAAGCAGAAACTTTGGAGCCTTTTACATTATCACCTGCTGACGCCGGGTCTTTAAGCCAGTCACTTAACCTCTCTATGCTTCAGTTTTGTTGCTTATAAAAGGAAGACAATGGCAGTTCCCTACCTCATAGAGTTGTGGGGATTAAATGAGGTAGTCCATGTAGAATACTGAGCGCAGCATCTGGCAAATGGTTAGTATTCCAGAAATGTCAGCTATGACTATTATGTGACCTGGAACCAAGGGATTTGCCACATCTGCTCCCCAATTTTCTTCCCTCCTTTGTGCTATTTTATTCGTTAATAAATGCTTGTTGAATATATACTGAATGAACCATTTGTTTTCAGTTTTCAGTTCAGTAAATTTTAATTAACCCCATGCCATGAACCAGACACCATGATAGTGAGACAAGAAAATGAATAAAAGGTGGCCTCTGTTCTTCATCTTATGGTGTAGGAGAGCCTTGTTAACTAATAATTTCACATATGCAGAGTGAATAAGAGGCGGTGCTGGAAAGTCATCGTGGGCTTCCAGGAGGAGGCAACCTCTGAACTGAGTTTTGCAGTGTGTGAAAGTTAGCCAGCAGGAGAATGGTAGTGGGAAGAGCCTAGAACAGAGAGTGAAACAAGAAGGAGACATGATATGTGGGAAAACAGCGGCACTAATATTTGCAGGGATCAGGACAAGAGTACAAATAGAGGCTGTAACCTTATGACAAAACCTTATAGATAAAGCTAAAACATTGCTAAATAAAATACATTCTATCCTCCTACCTTAGCAAATATACCCTTATACCACCCTGGAAGGCCAAGTCATACTTTGGAATTCTCAGACTAATTGGAATTCCAGGCTAGGGATGTGATGATGAGGGGAGAGCCAGTCTGTGCGTGACCTTCCTTTCCCACTCTGGTCCCCTTGTTAACAGTGCTAACATTTACCTCTTGGCCAGCCCTTCTGAGGTTTAATTGTACCCAGAGGCATGTCTACTCTCCTGAGCATAAATTCATGGAAGAGTCCCATGTGGGCCCTGGAAGGGGCTTTGGGCCATTTGTCCAGGCAATCCCAAGGTACCAGACACCAGCTGCATTGCCTGCAAGGAGGAAGCATGGACTCTGGATGAGCTATTCCCCTTAGTCATATGGAGTCCTCACCTGCAATGAAAAGCATGGCCAGGGAACGTGAACAGGGTCCTCTAAAGAGCAAATCCCAGAAGAGATAACCTGCCAGCTTGGGCCTAGGGTGGCACTGAAGAGAAATGACCATTCCCTATCAAAAGAGCATGAACAGTAAGGCAGAGAATATCAGGGTAGGAGGGGTAGCCACCTGCCATGGAGGTCTCTGCATTACGAGGAGGTTGCACTTGAATCTTTTGGCTATGTGGGAACATTGATTTTGTGCAAAGTGTTTTAGTTTCTCATCAGTTAAAACAAGTGCTTTACGATGGGTCACTTAAACAATGGGGATTTATTGACTCATGGTTTTGAGGCTGGAAGTCCAAAATCGAGGGGTCAGCAAGGCGATGCTTCTCCCCACTCCCGCCGCCTGTGGTGCCCCAGGGCTGGCTGCTAGTGATTCTTGGGTCCTTGGCTTTTCTGTCACATGGCAATGTGCATGGAGGTGTCTTCTTCTCTTCAGGGCTGTGTTAACTTCCACCTTCTGGATGTTTCCGGTGGCTTCTCTTTCCATGTCCACTTTCCTTTGCTTCAGCCATCTTGGATTAAGGCCCGTCTTCATTCATTTTCAAAGCTCCTATATATAAATAGTTCACAGGACCAGGGGCTGGGACCTGAACATGCCTTTTTGAGGGTAGGGGTGGGGGAACATGATTCAATCCCCAATAAACCACCATGATTACATTTTTTTAGTAAATTATTGGCTACAATTTGGAGGATAGATTGAGGGTTAAAGCCAGACAGGGGTAAGAAGATCAACTTTAGAATAGTCCAGATGAAGGTGAAGTAGAATTCTGTGGAGATGAGAAGGTGGGTCAATACATGTTCTGGAGTCAAAACTGGTAGGGATAATTGCTTGCTTGGAGACAGGAGTAGGGAATTATAAGGTATGAAGACAAGGAGGATTAGAGGATAATTCCCATGTTTTGGCTCAGTAGCTGTGTATTAGTTTTCTTTTGCTGCCTTAACAAATTACCACAAATTGAGCAGCTTAAAAACACCACCCATTTACTATGTCACAGTTCTGTAGGTCAGAAGTCTGGATACGCTGTGTCTCGGCCAAGTCCCCTGCCAGAGTCTCACAAAAGACAGAAATCAAGGTGTTAGCAAGGCCAACACCTCTTCTGGAGGCTCTGGGGATGAATCTGATTCCAAGCTCACTAAATTGTTGGCTGAATTTAATTTTTGCAGTTGTAGGAGACTCTGTTTCCTTGATGGCTGTTGGCACCCGCCAACCACCATATTTGTTCCTAGAGGTTTTCCTCATTCCTTCTCATGCCTTCCAGGTGGATCCTTTCCAGCAATGGCAGGCCAAGTCCCTCTCACACTTCCAATCTCTCCATCTTCCATTTCTGCTCTGTCTCTCTGTTGTGTCTTTCTGCTTTCCTCTTCTGCCTTCTCCTTCTGTAACCAGAAAAGAACATTCTCTGCATTTAAGGACTTTTGTAATAAGATTGGGGTCACCTGCGTAATCTAGGAATATCTCTCCATCTCAGGGTCTTTATCCTTAATCACATCCACAAAGTTCTTTTTGCCGTGTGACATAATATATTCACAAATTCCAGGGATTAGGACATGGGCATCTTTAGGCAGGCATTTCTGTCTACCAGAATTATTTAATTTTCTCATTCCACAAATGTCCCTTGTCTAAAGCCTATCAGTTGCTTGGTGGCAGAAGTAGGGTGAGAATTCAGCTTTATTGCTTCCTGGTTCAGATCAACCAGGACCATCTTATCTAACAGCCCGGACTACTTCCCTCAACCCCATCCAACTGGTCTTCTATCAAATCACCTTCTTTATTCCCTTCATTGAATCCATGACACCCTAAAACAGCGGTTCTTAACCAGTTGTCCGTGAGCTTGGATTGAAATTCAAAAAAACATTATTCTTGTGGGGACATGTTGGTGTGGGTGTGATATATTTATTAAATAATACACAGTATGGTGTGGACTTAGTCAGGGGTCCGTGGTTTTCACCTGACTGGCCAAGGGGTCCATGGAACAAAAAAGGTTAAGAACCCCTGCCCTAAAATAATGCTATTAGTTTATTTATTTATTGACTGTCTTCCCTTAAATTTAAGTTCTTAATTAAGCTAAAAAGGGATTTTATCTGGTTTGTTCACCACTGAATTCCCAGCACTGCAAACAGTGTTTGGCTAGCCTATAAGCATCAATAAATAGTTGTTGAATGAATAAGTGGAGTGATGGTGATAAGCTTTGTCCTGAATATGTGAGGCTTCAGAAAAAGAATGAACATTACAATCTGAACATCTTTCTATCTTCACGTTGTTATTTAAATACAAAGCATGTCCAGTCATCCACTAGTTCTTTTGGCAAACCCTCTTGATTCTAATTTGCATTTGCAGCATACCCTTTCAAAAGATAATGTCAACATCTAAATCAGCTGAGACTGATTATAGTTGATTTTTCCATAATCTAAATATTAAATTGTGCCTGCAAAGCAGACCATGTTAACCTTCTACAGTAATATATCTTCTGTGAGTGGTTGTATTAAAATAAATCAGCAATAGTAAGGCACAATTTTGCTTTATGGTTAACATATTAAGAAGTGTTACCAGAGCCAGCTGGACATTTGTATATGTTTATATTTTCTATAGTGTTTTGTTATAAATTTTACCTCTACTTAAACCTTATGTGGCTGGAAATAACTCAAGAGGTTATTTGGTCCATCTTCTCCCTTAAACCCTAAGTGTATAAAAACCATCCACAAAGACTGCTGAGCAGCTATTTCTTAAATAGCCTCCAGAAGAGGAGGCTCCTTGACTGAAATACCCAAGTTTCACAATTGTTAGGGAAAGAATATTCTTTCTCAGTCTTACCCTTTCTTCCTCCCACTAGTATTTAAATTGCATTGAATTCATTACCTTCTTGCACTTAGCTCAGTGAACACAGAGAATAAGATTAAAATAATTTATAGTCTCCATTCTTCTTCAGGCTTCTATTGTAGATAACTATGAAGTTAGTTTTTATTTACAGGAGTTTTTTCTAAAGGGACTGACTATACATTCTTTCAAGTTACGTCTCATTTATGGAGTCTCAAAGTGAATGCAAGATTTTAATAAAGTCCTAATTAATTATGTGCATAGTGAGTGGATGACTTTCTCCTTCCTTTATGCTACACTCCTCGAGAATCACAAGCATTTCCTTTCTGATCTCTCACTCTTCTTGTGGTCCACTGCGGCTTATAAACTTAGGGTGCTCCTGAAGGGAGTTTGGGGTGCATTTTGGTAGGAATTAATTTAAAATTAACTCCAGAAGCATTAAAATGATCAGCACTGTCAGTTCTTCAATAGCTTCTTGAATATCAGGTCTCTATAACCCATCCTACTCCTTACTTATATGCCAGTTTTTAACTCTCAAAATTTTAAACATGGTTTTTCTACGTTTGGCATGCAACATGTTTGTGATTTCCCTTTAGTGGGTGTGTGCTCAGACGCTGAAACTCATTCTATAACAGAGATGTAAATAACTTTGCATAGGGTGCCATCACACTGGTGAGCAGCTGCTAAATTAGAGCAGTCACGCATAACAGTGGTGGTGCTCCCTGGAACCTCCATGGTCTTAATGGACTTAAACATTCTATAGCTCCAAGGACTATTTCACAAGCAGAATTTAGATTCTTTTTTATTAGCTTTTCAAAAATCAATTTCATGCTTGTCTGGGGCTATAATTCCTGGACACAAATGGACAAAAGGTAAACCAAGACGTAGAAGACTTGAACAACATATAAACATCTGACATATAGAAAACTCCACCCAACAACAGCAGAGCACATGTTCTTCTCAAGTGCACGTGGAACATTCCCCTGGACAGATCATGTTAGATCATAAAATGTGTCAATAAGTTTTTAAAAATTGAAATCATGCAAAGTATTTTCTCTGACCACAATGGAATGAAATTAGAAATCAATAGAAGGAAAACTGACAAATATGTGGAAGTTAAAAAACATATTCTTAACCAATGTGTCAAGAGAAGTTAGTAAATGCTTGCAGGTGAATGGAAATGAAAACAAAACATACCAAAACTAATAGGATAAAGCAAAATCAGCACTCAGAGGGAAATTTACAACCATGCCTACATTAAAGAAGATCACAAATCAATAACCTAACTTTACATCTTAATGAACTAGAAAAAGTGGAACAAACCCCAAGCTAACAGAAGGAAGAAAAAGTTTGGAGTGGAGATAACTGAAATAGGAAAACAACAGAATCAATGAAATCAAAATTTTGGTTCTTTGAAAAGATCAACAAAATTGACAAACTTTCAGCTAGACTGAACAAGAACAAAAGAAAACTCAAATTACTAAAATCAGCAATAATGTACAAACATTACCATCCCACCACCGGCATTTAAAGGAATAAAAGAGGATTATAAGAGAATACTATGAACAATTATAGGCCAACAAATTAGATAAGCTAGATGAAATGGATACATGCCTAGAAACAAACTGCCAAAACTGACCCAAGAAGAATTAGAAAACCTGAACAGGCCTGTAACAGAAATAGAATCAGTAATAAAAAATCTTCCAACAACAAAAATGTTCAGGACCATATGGCTTCACTAGTGAATCTGTCAAATACTTATAAAACATCAGTCTTTCTCAAACTCTGCCAAAAAAAAAGAAAAAGGCAAGAATGCTTCCTAACTTGTTCTATGAGGCCCATATTACCCTAATACCAAAGATAGCACAAGAAAGGAAAAGTATAGACCAGTATTCCTAACAAATATACATACAAAAATCCTCAACAGAGTGCTAGTAAACTGAATCTAGCAGCATATTAAAAGGATTATTGTATACCATGACTAAGTAATTCCAATCTGAAGTATATACCCAGGAGAATTGAAAACAAAAAAAGTCATATATAAATGTTTATAGCAGCGTTTTTCACAATACTCCAAAAGTAGAAATAAGCAAAATGTCCATTAACTAATGAATGAACAAAATATAGCGTATCCATACAAAGGGATATTATTCAGCCATTAATAGGAATGACTTAGTGATACATGCTACAACATGGAACCTTGAAAACATATTATGTGAAAGAAATTAGATACAAAAGGTCACATGTTGTAGGATTCCATTTACATGAACCGCCAAGAACAGGCAAATCCATAGACACTAAAATCAGGTTAGTAGTTGCCAGGGGATGGGGAAAGGGGTAATGGGGCATGACTGCTTGATGGAAATGGGGATCGTTTTTGGGATGATTAAAATGTTCTCTAGTTAGGTAGTGGTGATGGTTATACAACGAGATGTGCTGGAAGTCACTGAATTATATACTTAAAAAAAAAAAAAAAGCAATTTCTCAAGCTTGTCTGGGGCTATATTTCCTGGACACAATTCTTTTTCCTCCTTGCTCCAAATTTTTTTTTTCTTAGTTTCTAATTCTATAGATGTGCTTTGTTGCTATGTGCCATTAAAGATGGCACTAAAAAGCAAACAATGGCAGGCATGCCACAATAAGGAAATAGTTCATGAATCAATTATATTGTAACCTGGTTATGGAATAGTGTGCAGAAGAAAAGGGAGATTAGTATCATAACAGTCACAACATACATCTGCAACCTTAAGATCCTATCATAAAATTGTTTTTTTACTGCTATCTTTTCAGATGTCCCCTTCATGTGGATTGCAATCACAATACAAACAGATAGAATTTTTGCTTGATTCTCACTTTTCAAATGTAATTAATTCAGACTTCATCAGATTTCACAATAATTGAAATATAAAATTTCATGATTACTTCAACACCTATTTTGATCACTTAAGTGACAAGATGCACTGAATATCATTATATAATAACCAGGGCATTATTTGACCCAAAACTTAAACAATTTTTGAATAAAAAAAAATTTCCTTGTCCTGTGTAAATATCCTGGATTAGCTATACTCTATTTCAATCGAAATTTCTGATTCAAAAGGCATTCAAAGATTATATTAATTCATATTACTATGCTTTTTTCCTAAGCCCTTAAATTTTCCCTTCTGGAAAGTTAGTGAAGATTTTTCTACATTTTGTATAGTTTTGAAAAATTACTACTTGGAATTTTTGCTTTTGTTCAATATTTACAGCTCATCGAATTCATGCCAAGACTGAATTTCTTTTTATGCCTCTTCAGGGCTGTATGCCCAGATCTGGAGTCGTGCTTGTTATCAAAATATCTCATAGGGAAATTTAATATATGGTTTTTTGTAAATAATATCATGTTCTTTAAAATCATGTACCTTTTCCATTAGTTATATAAAATAAATGAGGAAATGCCTGAGCATTTTTTTTTTCACCCACAATGGGTTAGTTTCCTTAATGTGTAATAAATCATAGTATCTAACCTCCCCAAAATGTATGTCAAAAGACAACATGGGTAAACATATTATAGACATAGAAACACATCATAGAAACTCCATGAAACACAATTTAGCATATTTCTGGTTATATGTCACATCACTATTTCTCCTTGCTATGCTTTTTTATAGACCTCATGGCTTTCTCATACTCTCATCCCTTATCAGCAAGTCCGGAAAAAATTAGACTAGATAGAAAAAGCAATCAAAAGCTGGAGAGTTGGGTAAATAGAGTAAAATACTTTTTTACCCTGTTGATAAAAGTATTGTGAATAATATACCTCTTTCTGAATCAATCCCTGTTCCTGGAGTGTTTTCAAAAATCTGAAAACATGAAATAGTTAAATTCTCATTAGGAATAGATCCTATAGAGTTACAGGAATCATTTTCTAAGGAGGACAAAATATGTGTTGATATGCATTGTATAAACAAGAGAAATGCTGATTTTACATAATTGCATTAAAGTAAACAACTGAAAGAATCAAACCTGCATCCTTTGCTCTCCCATGACTCCTGGAATTCTGAAAAGTTAGACTTGAAAATGAGCTGCTTTAAATATGGACAGGCCTGAAAGACAAGAGTTGGGCTTGATCTTGGCAAATAGGAGTTTGCTGGGCTAAATCTTCTGGCAATTGCTGGGGCCAGTCTGGAGCTGAAGATAAGAGTGATATGGACACTGACACCTGGTTGTTTGGGTCCTGTGGTCTTCAGTACCTGGTCTGTGAACACTTCCCCTCCAAATCTCAAACTATTTCTACCCTTCTGAAGGCACTTAGCATGCGTCATGTGTCAAGATGCATAAAGCAAAGAACCAGATGGCATACATACCACATTGGCAACAACCTGTGGATGGGAGGTCAAGAGCAGTGAGACTGCGGCGTGTCAGCACGCCCAACCACTGTGTCTCTCACGTCAATGTTGTTGTTGGGTTGCATCCTGACATCGGTTTTCATTTGGGACACACAAGGGTAAAGCCTCATCTCTCTGAGTCAGGAGTAGATCCCAGGTAAAAGGTAAGACTATTTTCCCTGGTCCTCACTAGGAAGAGACGGATCTCCAGCTGGAGCACCTGAATAGAGAAAGTGAACATCAGATAAATGGGAATGACCCGACTTTGGGGAATTTAGGAATCTCCGGCTGTCTCCTCACTAGAAGGAAGTCCCCTACCTTTATTAACTATGGCTTCTTGGGTCCTGGAGTAAAAATAAACAGAGATTCTCCTGGATTGTAGACTCTCAGAAGATTTTATTGACTCAGTATTACCTGTATGTCTCCTAGGAGCAGGCCATGAATGTCTCAAAAATATTTCTGAAAGCTACCCCTCCTCTTGCTCTCTCTGTTACTCTTGCTTTTCCTCTCTCTCTTACACGTGGGCATGGATGTGTGTGTGCCAAAAAAATAACCCTTTCTCTGATTTACCATTTCACAATTCACTCTCAGTTCCTCGCTTGCCCCAGCATGATCACAGCTTACTTCCTATAATAAGCAGCACGTGTGTTATCAGTAGAGATAACAAGGAGCCAGTTACCACCAATTTGGCCTCAGAGATCTTTCTTATCTTTTTTCTTGTGACTTCTCTGAATCTTGAATCTTATTACATAGAACACCAGTCTTTGAACACTGGAAACATACCCTGATAAATCTCCACCTGAATAGCTCTGTACCAAAGGTGTCTCCTGGATTCTGCCTAGTATTCCACATATCAGTAGATCAGATGAATATCAAAATACATTTATGTTACATATCCACTAGGCAAAAGGGGAAGGCAAAACATTCATGAAAAGAGGGAGTGCAGCCTCACACTGTTAGAAAGATAAGGACAAGCAAGATGGAAACCCAGTAGTTGCAGTGCAGGATCTGAAGAATAAAAGGGAAGGAAACCAATTCAGAACCTCCTGCTTAAGTAGCAGACTCAGCAGAATTCTCATTGCGATAGAAGCCCACCCTCAGCTCTCCACCAGGGTGTGGAAGGAGGTCGGCCCCTGTGTCAATGGGCCTACAAGCTGGCGGGGAGGAGACCTTCTTCCTTTTTGCGGCCCATGGGGGGATGCAGCATTCCTCTCAGGTAGGAGAGAAATTCAATATTACAAATCATAATATCTAGAGTTATGGTGGCACTTTCTGTGCTTCCTTCCATTGTTTCATTCCCTAGCCAAGCCCAAACATGCCAAGCGAGATGCTTTCTACACATCCAGAGGCCTATTATATACTATTTTCTGAAAAGTCTGAGATTAAATTCCATTTAAGCTTTATCTCTAGCCAACATGGTCCAAACTGAGGAGGAATTTGTGATCACAAAGAAATCAAAAACAACTCCTGGATCCCCACATCCATTCAGGAACGTTTTCCTTCTCCTTGTGTATAAAGTGAAATTACACAAAGGGCACTGGGAGGAAGGGGTGGTGCTAAGGTAGGATAGTGGATCCCTTGGTGATCTTGAATGGGCAGGTTCTGAAGAGTCCTGGGTTTCTCTCCTGTTACTTTCATTTTAAGTATATTTGGGAAAGGATTTGGTTTCTTGGAACTTTAGTCTTCCTGCCTAAAATTCCTCCCTCTAGGTAGTCTTTTGATTTAAATTAAGCAATGTGTGAAATGTGCCTAGCATATGGGAGTAACTCAATACATGTTAGTTCCATTTCCCTTCTGTTCTACCTTTCCCATTGACAAAATTCAATAACCTCTCAAAACATAAGTGCCTAGATGAGACTCAAACTCCTCATCTATAAATGAGGATAACAGTGCTTCAATTTTGTGGGATGGTTGGCAGGAAGTGATGAGTGATTACATGTAAAGCATGTAGCACCAAGAAAAGCATATTGAAGCATCAAAGACTATTAGCTAATATTATTTCTGGCCTGGCCACAGAATCATTAGCTCCCAGTGGGAAAAGCAGTTATCATTTAACTGCACAAACCATAAGGTTAAGAATAAAAATCTCCTAATAAATGGAGCAAGTTAACGGTTATTACTCTAGTTGGTTTTAGCCTTTACCGAGTCATTCAAAAAACTTATTTTTCTGTGTCAGTCATGGAGTTCAGCACAGGATGCCTGTTCAAGATCAAGGAGAGCTCTTAGAAGCCCCCAGGGCGCTTTGTGCAATTTCACTTTACACATAAGGAGAAAGACAAAAGTCCCTGGTGTAATAAATGTAGGGATCCAGTAGTGCTCCCTTCTATGGAAATAAACTGGGCTTATGATCACAAATTTCTCCTTATGTTGACACCAAGTGGGTTACAGAGATAAAGCTTAAATGGAATTCAATGCATCTTGAGAGTCTAAGGACCAGCACCTAAAACAAGACCCTAAAAATTGGATCTCAATTTAGATTTCAAGTAGTTCTCTTAGAAAGTAAATAAATGTAAACATCTATCAAATGCCAAAAATTACTGGGTAAAATATTTTTCTTCTTGATGCTTTTCTTTTAAACAATGAGGTTAAGAAATGGTCAAATGATTATATAATTTCTCTAATAAAACTGAAGTGGACAAAATGAAAAAAATCAACCTTGAATAAAAATGAAGCAGGGAACAGAAGCTTCAACAACTTTAATCTCAAGTATAACTACAAATACAAAGTTACATGGCTCTGAGGAAATTCTCTTGAAAAACTGAAGAAAAGCTTCACTTTTGAATCAAACAATCTAAATACTAACCACGATGATCAGATAATTAACTCAATTTTCCATTTAAGTTTTATAAACTGTGTAAAGACAGTTTATATTTAGGTAGGCATCGATGCAATAGAAAAAAATCTCCTAGGTAAAGGCAAACATGCTGCCCACACAATCATGAATGAGCATCATTGCCAAGGGATGAAAATCCCCCATGAGCAGTGTTATTTAAGTCGCTCTATTGCCATGGGGACGTCGGAATGGAGAACAGTGGGCATCTTGTAAGATAGCTCACGTGAGGGAATGAAACTTGATGGCGCCTCACCTTGACGGCGCCTCTGCATGGGAAAACATTTAGCATTCTACTTGCACAGGTCAATCTTGGATACAACAGACGTTTTTTTTCTTTCTTTCTTTTTTTTTTTTTTTTTTTTTTTTTTTTTTTTTGTAATGTCTGCAGGCAGTTTCTATGTTTGAGATCTTCCATACATCACTCAGTAACTTCAGCATAAACTACTTCCTCATGGAAACTTCTCCTCAGGTTACAAAGTACATGAAAAGAAGAAGGAGGGAGGCAAGGGGGAAATTCCACTCTATAGTTGGTTCGCTTGTATAATTTTAACAACAGTGACATTGATCAGATTTACTCCTATGGGAAAGTTACAGGAGGTGGAATTATTGCCCAGTGGTAGAGGTTGACTTCCACATCTCTATTTTGGGAATAAATACTCTTTAAGAAATCCTTGAGGTGAATGATTAACACACATGGAGAGCCAAACAACAAGTGAGAAGATTTTTAGACGTGGGCAGAGGGGCTGTGCCACTTCCTTCTCTGAGCTATGTTAAGGGGGGCAGCAGTGGCCTCTGAGTCCCAGTATGCATAATTTCCCAGAGCTCCAGACTGAAGCACTTCTGGTTGACCCGAGTCTTCTATTAGTAATTTAAAGAGAAATAATACTTGACTGTTTGGATTTGTCCGTGATTTTTAAAAGGGCGATTTTGTTCCAGCTAAGAGAGCATTTACCAGCATATCTAATCAAAATGGGGCTTACGCGGAATATGAAAGTCCAGAAAGATCACATCTTATATAATGGTACTGTGTGAGCTTCTTTATGCAATATTTTCTTTAACTTTAACAAGACTTTTTTTCTGTAAATGCACAGGTGCTAAGGAACAAAATGTGAAAGAAACTAAACTGAATCTAGGAAAAATATAATTCGGCCCAAAGATGCCAATTTAAAAACAATATTTAAAATAAAAATAAGTCACTAGAGGATCCCCTTGAGGACTTCCTATGTAGCCATCATATTCTGAATCCTTCCAGTGGCATGAGGGGGCTGGGCTTCACAGGCTTTGGAGGCAGACAGCTGGAGTTGGAAACTCAGCTCTGTTACTCTAGGTGTGTGACATTGTATAGGTTATTTAATCTCTCAGGGCATCAGTTTCTTCAACTGTAAAATGGGGCTAACAAAATACCTCCAACCTAGAGTTATTGAAAGTATTAAATGAGATGATGTCCGGACAGAAGTTAGTGTAGTGTCTGGTATATAGGAAGACCTAAAAAAATGTCAACTACTAGTATTATTCAAAAATATAGGAAATAAGTCTATTGGGAAAGTTTTTGGCTGTCTAATAGAAACATGAACTGTAACTAACTTTGAGGGTAAGTGACAATATCCACTGACCTTGTGTGCACTTAGGAGTCAGCAAATCTGGACATGTCTGCAGGATAACAGAGGTGAGCCCTTTCAGGCTAAGTGAAGGACCAAGGGAGAATCTTGTGGAAAGTCTAATCCTAAGTGACAGAGAATGACTCAAGGAACCAGGACTGATGTTGGAGAGGGAGAGAAAATTGTGAGAACCACATCATGTCTGCCACTCAAATATTT
>JAQZBX010018722.1:0-34376 GCA_029593785.1 Cabassous unicinctus | reverse complement strand
AAAAAAAGAAAATAAAAGAAAAAAAAATAGAAAAAGAAAAGAAAAAGAAAAAAACAGTACCTTTTCTTATTTTGTTTTATTGTGTCTGTGTTATTGTTTTCATTCATCACTTACTCAGACTTACAAAACAGCAAGAAACAAAAGGATACTGTCTTCTGAGGTAATTTCTGAGCATTTAATTCATCCTGGACATGTGTGCATGAACTTGACAATTGCCCAATTTATCTGGAAGGAAATAAGAGGCATGTCCATTGGAAAAGAAAAAAAAAAACAACAACTCTATTTTCAGAATATATTGTGGCTTATATAGATAATATCAAGGAATGAACAAAAAACTTTTAGCTCTAAGAAATGATTTCAGCAAGTTTGCAGATCACCAAATGAACTAAAAAGTAAATTACATTACTAGTAATTAGCACTCAAGGTATAGAAACAGATATTCACAATATAATATATTTTTAAACTCTTTTCAAAAAAAAATATTTAGATGTATTTTTACCAAAATATGCAAAGGTTTTACAGGCTAAAAATTACAATACCAGGAAAGAAATATCAATTTCAAATATTGATATAATAGAAATATCAAATATCAATTTCAGGAAAGAAATTGAGGAAAATATAAATAAATAGATAGATCTACCATAGTAATGGATTGGAAGACTTAGCATAATAAAGATGTTATTTCCCTTTTGAAATGTTCTATAGATTTAATAATTTTCCAATCCAAATCCCAGCAAGGATTTTTTCAGATGTAGACAAGCATTTTCTAAAATATATGGAATGGGGCAAACCTTAGAAGAGCTACAACAATCAAGACAGTGTGGTAGTGGAACTGGTATAGAAACAAAGTTAAATGAAACCAAATGAAGGAAACAGGAATTGTACTTCAAAAATAAGTTCAGCTAATTTTTGACAAAGGTGCAAAACAATTCAGTGAAGGAAGGATAGCTTTTCAATACATGGTGCATTAGTAATTAGACTACTATAAGCAATGAAAATGGAGAATGTGGAACTTAACTTCAAACACTATACAAAAAATGAATCAGCACTGTAAGATTAACTTTCTCTTGGAGCTCCTGGAGAGGATGTGTTGAAATAGAAACACACCTTCATTGTTGGTGAGATTGTAAAATGGGGCATACTTTTGGGAAGGAACTTTAATAGTTCCTCAGGAAGCTAAATATAGAACTGTCCTATTATCTGGCAAATAATCTAATAAGAATATATCCAGAAGAAATGAAAGCTGTGAAGTGAACAGACACCTGTTAACTGATATTCATTGTGGCATTATTCACAATTGACAAAAGATGGAAACAACACAAGGGACCACCAACTAATGAATGGTTAAATAAAATAGATATACACATACAATGGAATACTATGGTGCAGTAAGAAGAAATGAAATCGGGGCACATACCATAACATGGATGAATATTGAAGACATTATGCTAAGTGAAATAAGCCAGACACAAAAGGTCAAATATTTCATGGTCTCATTATATGAACTAAATATGAAGAATGAACATATGGAGGTAAAACCTAGAGTATAGGTTATCAAGACATAAAGAGAGGGTTAAGAAGATCTTCTGCTGTTTAATGTATGAAGAAATTTTAATTAACTTGAATGTAAAAGTGTGGAATGGATAGGGTTGATGGTAACACATTATAGTGAGTAGCAGCTGGTTTATAAATGGAATTGTGGCTGAAAAGGGTAGTCAAGGGATGTAAATGTCAATTGAAAGAAAGCTAGAGAATTATCTAGGGACTGAATAACACAGTGAATCCAGAAGTGGATGAAAATTGTGGTTGATGATACAGATGCAAAAGTGTCCTTCTGTAAGCTAGAGTGGATGTATGTCACTATTGCAGGGTGGTGGGAATATGGAGAATCATGGGAAAAACACTATTGGTGTGACCTATGGGCTGTGGTTAAGAACAATACTGTAATATTCTTGCATCAATGCCAAATGTGTTCTGTGGTTATAATGGGGTGCTATGGAAAAATATGCCAAATGTATGCTATGGACCATGGTTGGTGGTAACAATCTTATGATATTATTTCAAAATTCTCTAACAAATGTTCCTCCACAGTGTGGTGTGTTAGTAAAGGGGTGTTGTATATGAATTCTACACATGGGCATGATTGTTTCATAAGTTCAAAACTTCTGTAATAAAAATCTATTAAAAATAATAGGACAGTTTGGGGGAAAATACACCAAATGTAAGACATGGACTATAGTTAGCAGCAATATTTTGCTGATGATAGTGCATAGTTTGTAAAAATGTTTCACAACAATGCAAGGTGTTGGTGGTGAGTTGATTTATGGGACCCCTGTTTGATGTTATGCATATTTATTTTTCAAGTTTACAACTTTTACTATACATATATTGTTTACGTATGTTCATGTATGAATTATATACTTCAATAAAAATATATTAAAACTAAATCAAAATTAATTATACATTTAAATGTAAAACATAAAACTATAACTTTTATAGATAAAAACATAAGAAAGAAATCTTCTTTATACAAATCTAGGCAAACAGTTCCTATACTATTTAGCATTTTTAACATGAGCCATAAACACATGTGAATTGCACTTAATTCAAACTAAAAACTATTGTTCTCCAAAACATTCTTAAGAAGAAGAAAAAAATAAATCCTTGCAAACAGCATACAAAAAAAGGACTAGTATCTAGAATATATTTTTAAAAATTATCGAAATTCACCGTAAATAATGCAAACAAGCCAATTAGACATTGGCAAAAGTCTTAAACATACATTGCAATAAAGATATTGCAAACATTCTCATGAAAAGCTGTTCAACATCATTAATTAATAAGGGAATTAAAATTAAAACAGAAAGGAGACATCACCATATACATTCCAGAAAAGCTAAAATAAAACATGGCAACATCAAGTGTTGCCAAGGATTAGAGACACTGGACCACTCACACACTGCTTTTGTCGATGTAAAATGATGCAGTCAATTCTGGAAAACAGTTTACACCTTGTTACAAATAAATTAGACCTACAATTAACATATGACCCAGCAATTGCACTCTTGTACATTTATCTCAGAAAAAAATTAACTTATGCTCAAATGAGCACTCATACACAAATATTCATAGCAGCTTAATCATGATAGATAAAATCTAGACTAAATCCATCTGTTAAAGATGTAATTTAACAGATGAATGGTGAAAAATACCATAGCAAATTTATAACATGGAAAACTACTCAACGATTAAAAAAATGAACTATTGATTTATACAACTTGGTTGAAAATCTCAGAAATTATCCTAAGTGAAGAAAGCCAATCCAAACATATATATATGATTCCATATATATTATATGATTCCATTTATATAATTTCCTTCAAATGAAAAAGAGTAACAAGAGGAATCCTTGTGATGAAGGAACTGTTCTGTATCTTGTCTTTATCAGTCACAATATCTTGGTGTGATAATGTACTATAATTTTACATGACATTACTTTTGGGGTATTTGTGTTAATGATACACAGTATCTCCATTATTTCTTACAACTGCTTATATATCTACAATTACATCAAAATAATAATATTAATTTTCAACATCTTTTGGAAATCTGGAAGAGAACATTGTTAACAAGATAAAAGGTATTTATGAAAATTCTACCATAAACAAAAAATAATGATAAAATATTAAAAACTGTATCCCCAATATCAAGAAAGAGACAATCTGGCTAGATGTAACTGTAACAAATATTTAAATTTTTACAATTGTGTTTCATTTATAAGTTATATAGACAAAGTCATGTTCAGGAGTAATTAGTATCCTTACAAAATTATTATTTAACAGGCAAAAATGAAAGTAAATCAATGTATATTCAACTCATGTAAATTAAAATGAAAATAAAATGATAGGGGAAGAACAAATAAGGATAAAAAATTCCTAAAAGAAAATATTTAAATAATGAATTTCTTTAAAAAGTCAAATTGATGTTTACATATCCATTCAAAGCTATGGGTTTTCTTTTGTATTGCTTTTTGAAATTTGAAAAGAAAATGAAGAAATTTAGTTTAAATATTTGTTATTACAAAAGCAAAACAATTTGAAAATTGATTGTGATAAAGATAAATTTCCAGATTCCTACTTACAAAAAAGTTTATGATTAACATGTGGATTTTATTTTCATATAAGTACACCTCTTGCTGTATGGAATGAGTCATGATATTCAGTTTCTATGTTCCTCAAAGCACTGAGTGTGATTTCTTGTACAAGACAGCAATATTCACAAATAAATAACAAAATATCATTTCATCATCATTCTCATTCTGAATAGAAATTCACATATTGCGGATTTCTGCCAGTCATGTGTTATAAATTATATTGGATTGAGGATGCCTAGTCACAGCCAAAATCCAGTGATTTTTCTGCATTCTGATATGCAAGGTAGGACTACAATCTGCTTATATGGTACAAATTATGATTGCCTTCTAATAGCTGGGTTTAAGAATATTTAAATAAGTTTAGGGATATGAGAAATTTCAACCAATTGCATTAATAAAACACCTTTTGGCTATAAACAAATGGTTTTAGAGTTTGAATCTGCCCTACTTTTTGTGCATTTTTCCACACATTAACAACAAAAACCATGCAATATTTCCTTCAAAAGGAGACAGTCCTTCCTCAGCTATTTTAAGTTTTTCAGGTTACTTAATTCATTTGTAATATGTAAAATCCCTGATTATGTGACAACTTTTTCTCTGCTATTTAGTTTTCTACTGTTCAATTTCATGAAGGCATAATCTCCACAAATACAATGCAGATATTATGTTTAATTCTAAATTAAGGAACCATTTTACTTCTCAAGTTTCTTTAATTTTTCTGGATTCTAGCCCACCTCTTATGACATTTTCTCACATTGTCATGCATTCTGTATGATTTACATAAAATTTTTTATCATAAGGATATGAAATTCCTAGAGGAAATTATTGTCTTCTCATTATCTTAATTGCTATATGACATCAAAGGTAATATATTTGTAGAAGGTGATTGGAAAACATCTTAAATTTTAAGTGAGACATATTTTGCAGCTATTTATAAAATTTAGCTATGAATAATTAGAATAGGTATTAATTATAGATCAACTTTGTAACCAGACAAAATTTCCTAAATTTCTTGATAAGTTGAAATATGTTGAAATGAAGATTCAATGTTTGCTTAACTCTTCTGATGTCTGTTTTGAATATGACATAGTTGCTTGAATTAAATTAGTTTCTCCATCAAAAAATAATTACACTGATGTGCCAGCTTGATATTATTGATGAATTCCAAAAAGAAATACTGATTATGTTTGTAAAGTGGTCTGTTCCTCTGGGCATGATTAAATTATGATTAAGTCTTTGATTGGGCCATGCCAGTAGGACACTTATTCCCTGCCCCTTGGTGGGTGTGGACTACCAAAGAAAATGACAAGGCACAAGAGTTAATTGAAATTTTGCATGTTAGAACTCTGGAAAGCAAACACACACACACAGAAGAAGAACACAGAGACATAGAGATAGCTTCTTAGACATGGCAGAGGCCCTGGAATGAGAGATGAGCTGGTCACCTAATATTTTGCAGCTGAAGAGATCAGAGCCCTGGGCAGCTGAGGCTGGATAGAAATAATCCCCAGAAGAGAGATGACACTTATCCAAGCCTACAACTGATATTGGAAGAAGCAGGGTCCACAGAGCCTTAAAAGGGAGAGAAAGCCTGAATCTTTGCAGACATTGGCAGTCATCTGGCCCCAACACATGGCAACAGAGTTTGATGATGGAAGTAATTTACACTTTATAACCTGGTAATTGTAAGCTTCTACCCCAAATAAATACCATTTATAAAAAGTCAAAAGATTTCTTGTATTTTGCATCAGCACCCTCTTTAGATGACTAATACAGAATTAGTTACTTGAGAGTGGGGTCATGCTTTGGGAATTACCAAAATGCTGGAACAGTTTTATAAGTGGGTAAATGGTATTTATTTGGAGGAATTGTGAGATGTTTGATAGAAAAGGCCTAGAGAGCTTTGAAAAACTATTTTTGATGGTTTAAAACTAAATGATGAAACTATTATTGGAAACTGGAGTAAAGGTGATCTGTGTTTTAAATTTGCAGAGAACTTGTCAATTTACTCCTGGTATTTTATGGAAGGCAAAATTTGAAAATGGTGAGCCTGGGCATTTCACTGAAGAACTTTCCAAAGTAAACTCATAGAATGTGACTTCCCTTCTCCTTGAAGCTTATATCACAGTGTTAGATGAGCAAGATAACCTGACGACTGAATTTTTGTGCACAAAGAAACCAGAAACTAATTCTGGAAATTCCAAGTCTCTGGAAATCAAGTCCACAGATAATAGTGCCCTATTTGAGGACTTAAATAAACTTAGACCTTGTAAATCAAGAATGAAAATGCAGCTATCTAGGAAAGAATTGTGTAAAATCTTACTGTCTGATGGCTTTGACTCCTGTTTCTTTCATGCTAAACCAACAAGCTTTTTGAGAGAGCTGTATGAACAAAACCACTGTTAGCTTGGACTAAAAGGGATAAGGAAGGGATAGATTGACAGAGAAACAGTTTTAAGGGGAAAACCAAGGAAGCTGAGATCTGGAATTAAGACATCACCTTGGAACAATAGAGGACTCCCACCCATGTGTACAGAGAGGGTGAGTTTGCCTGGACAGTTGAAGATGGTAAATGTTCCCACCCAGTGTTCATGGATAATTTTGCTACCTCTGGGCACAGAGAGGGTGGAGCACATTCCCCAGGGACTAGGGAGGCTGTGGTCAATGCCCCATAGGCCTGAGAGGGACAGGTCTGTCAGCAGTGAATTAGTGAAGGCCAGGTCACCAATGCATTGCTCTGAGAGGGCTGGGCCTGTATGGTAAATATTAGGGAAACTGTTGTCTTCACTTCACTGTACTGGTGGGGTTAAGACACTAACCCAAGGATTGGGAAAGTGTAGCAATCACCCAACACCCTTGGAGAGTGAGGTCTGGAGCTTGGTTGCCACTCAGATATTTGATGAAGGTGGAACAACAACAACAAAAATGTTCCTATAAAATGGGTGGGTCCCTATGAGGTCCCACGGAGAAAAAGCCAACACATTGAAAATACTCTCAGAATGAAATAGAATGGAGGATTCCCTGCAGGTTTACTGACCTGTAGAAGACCCATGACTCATGTTTCCCTCCCAATTTCTCCTTATGGCATTGAAAATGTTTATCCATTCTCTGTCCATTTGTGTATTGGAATCAGATAAATGGTTTTGTAAGATTCAGAGGTCTACAGCCAGGTGGAACTTTGCCCCAAGAAAAACTGCATTTCTTTCAACTGTTTGTGATATGATTTTGTACTTAGCATTGTACCGTTTAAGTTTTTTTTTTTTTTAATATTGTAATATCTTTTTGGAATTCAGAGAGTGGAGAGTGGCAGTTTGATATTATTGATGAATTTCAAAAAGAAATACTGATTATGTTTGTAAAATGTTCTATTCTTCAGGGCATGTTTAAATTATGATTAGGGCTTTGTTTGGGCAAATCTGTAAGATGTTGAGTACCTTCCCCTTTGGTGGACAGGGACTTACAGAGAAAATGACAAAGCACAGGAGTTATTTGAAGTTTTGGATGCTGGAACCTGAGAAGTATACACACAGTAGGAGAACACAGAAGAATAGAGATGGTTCTCTAAACATGTTAGAGGCCCTGGGAATAGAGACAAACCATTTGCCTGATAGTTTGCAGCTGCAGAAACCAGAGTCCTGAACAGTAGAGCATGGAGAGAAATGAGTCCCAGGAGAGAGATGAGACATATATCAGCCTACAGCTGATGTTGGAAGAATCTGGGACCATGGAACCTTAAAAGGGAGTGGAAGACTCAACCCTTGCAGATGTAGGCAGCCATCTTTCTGCAACCCATGGCAACAGACTTGTGATGAAAGTAACTTTTTCTTTATGGCCTGTTAACTGTAAGCTTCTACCCCCAAATAAATACACTTTATAAAAGACAAAAGATTTTTGGTATTTTGCATCAGCAAGGCTTTGGCTAATACAAATGCCACCTTCAGAATAAGAGATAATAATTGTTAGCCGTATATATGACAAGGGTTTAATACTGAGAATCTACAAAAAAGAGCTTCAAATAATCCAATTCAAAAAAGAACAAAAGGAAAATACAACCAGCAAGATAGCAGCAGAGCAAGAAAGTCCTAGATTCAACTCGTGCATCAGAACAGTTAGCAATCCCCCAGTGCTATCTAAAGCACCTGCCTGGTGGCTCCAGGAAACCACAAGAGCATCCTGCATCATCCTTGAAAGAATGGAAGGAGGAGACTGCACATTGCAGAGAAGATTCATAAGTAGAACACTCCGTGCCCTGAAAGTCAGTGCACATCCACGACTGGCAGCACAAGACACCTCGGGAGCTATTCTGTGACTGGAATTGGGAACTCCACTTCCCCACAACAGGGAAGGAAGAGACAGTAGGGCACCAACTTAAGGTACTGATTAGTAAATTTGGCGGGCTAAAATATAATTGTAATAACAGCTAAAGTTTGTACGTCTCCAAGTCAGAGAGAAGATGGTAGCTACCATCTCAACTCTGCCCCTGGGATGAGGGGAAGTGGGATGGACTGAAAATCACAGTGCTGTTAGGTACTAACTTCTTTCCATCTAGATAAGATTGCAGCTCAAGCATAAGACAAAGCCCCACCTCTGGCAGTAGGAAGCTGGGGACCTGTGCCAGCCTCTCAGGGAAAATACAGACCACACCGTGGAGGCCCATGATCATTCTCTTTTGGAAGTGCAAGCCACCACAGGAGGTATTCTGTGGCTGGAATTGGAAGTTCCATTTCCCAAAAACTGGGGAGGAAGAGAGGGTTGTCTTCTGATTTCAGTTACCGATTATTAAATTCATCTGACTAAAGTATTACCCTAAGAATAGCAGAAGTCTGAACCTGTTCAAGTCAAATGTGTCAAAACTTCACACTAGTTGCATGTAACTATGAATCTTTACATTCAATGAGTCAAGCCAGGGGGTCACCATGGGCCCTGGGGGCATGAGGATGGAGGAATAGAAAAAATCATCCAGGGGTTATTTAGTAGTCAGTAGAAATGTTCTACATTACCCTACAGTGATGGACACAAGACATGGTAAATATCATCAAAATTTACACACGTGAATGTTCTAAAATGTAAACCAGAGTGTAAACCATTGACAATGTTTAGTAGCTATGTTTCACTATTTGTATATCAGTTATAACAATGCTACCATCCATATACAAAAAGGTTTTAATATGGGGGGAGATGAAAAGGGGAGGATGTTGGGTATATGAGAGTCTCCTGTATACTGTGTGTGATGTGTGACTTTGCTGTGACCTAAAACTTCATTGAAAACAAAATGAAAAACAGTGAGACACTGGGGAAAAAAAGGGGAAGGTGCCACAGTACAGACTGGGCACCAGGTATTGCAGTGATGAAAGGCAAAATGTCAAAAACATTTTTTGTGTTTTTCATTTTTTTAAAATCTCAATGTTTTAATTTTATTTTATTTTAGATATTTGAAATTATTATGTATTTTCCCTCTTACAATTAATCTTATTATTACTATTTCATTTTCCTATTAATTATATTCAGTGATTGGTATGGCTTCATCTTTGAAGAAGCTATGGATCACAGAAGGGTTACAACTGGGGTGGGGGAGGATCGTTGGTGTGGGGTGTCAGGAATGGGGAATGCATTGGAAGGAGTTTAACTGAACATACACATAAGGTATATAAAAGGTATATAAAAATATTCAAATATTCATGAGGCATTGTCACAGTGGGTGGAGAATCACTCAATAAATGAAAGAATACTGAATTCCCATCCTGGAGAGATCTGCCACATTCTCTAAGGGAGCAACAACATGCTCCAAGTGCAGAGGCAATGACTGGCAAAGGAGGATCATCCAATGATGGACTTTGATATTGAATACTAGGCTTAAAAGTTTTGCACTTGATATTGAAACTTAGCCTATTATTATGGGGTGCCTAAGGATTGTCTCCTGAGATCCTCCTTTTGCTCAAATGTGACCTCTCTCTAAGTCAAATTCAGCATATCATTGCATTACCTTCTTCCAAGTGTGGGGCATGAATCCTGGGGATGAGCCTCCCTGGCCCTGAGAGATTGCTACCAAATGCCAATATCAATGCACCTGGAAAAAGACCTTGAATAAAAGGAAGGAAAGGTAAAGAAAAATCAGTTTTTATAGCTGAGAGACTTCAAAATGCATAGGGACGTCATCCCAGAGGTAATGCTTACACAGACTTCAGTAGAAACTCATAGAATTCCAAAGTGGATATCACCCAAAATAGTGGGGCTCTGGACAGCTCTGGAGACACCCAAGTTGTATAGTCTGCAAGGATATCTCTGGAGTTTGGTACCTTGGCAGTGGGCCTTACTTTGGTGTTTGTGCTCCTGAGAGTGACAGAATTGGACTCAATTATGTCTTCCCTGAACATGGTTCATCTGTCCCTTCTATTCAAACCTATACTAGGGGCTAGAGTTTGTAGTTTGAGTCCAAAGACTCAAGTGTTTGTGCTGTCCATATGCAAGCTGGGTCCAGAAACTCAGTGGAGCTGCAACCCCTACTCTACAGCTCATTGCACTCACCCAGGACAACTCGTGGGGTGGTGATGATGGACAACAGACATCCAAGGGATTGGAGAGAGTCTGCAGCTGCAGGCAGGATAGTCCCATCCATCTTCCCCATGGTATATAAGCACCCTACAATTGGAGGTGGAGTTGACATCACCATCCCAGAGTCCTCAGGCTGGGGGTAAGAGCTATGGACTAGAGTGGACTTACTAGTATTCTACTATACACATATAGTAATTCAAGCATTGGAAGAAATTACAGCATTGATGTGGAGACAGTGGTCACTGGAGGCTCTGGGGACAGGGAGAGGGAAAAGCAGTTGCAATATAGGGGCTTTTTCGGAACTTGGGAATTGTCTTGAGTGACATTGTAATGACAGCTATAGGCCATTTTATATCATCCCATAACATGAAGAACTTTGTGGGAGAGAGTGTGGTCTACAATGTCAACTATGGTCCATGCTTAACAGCAAAGCCCCAGGATATGTTTATGAATTGCAAATAATGTGTCACACTAATGAGGGATGTCTATGTGGGAGGTGTGGGAGGTGGGGCATATGGAATCCCTATATTTTTGTGTAACATTTATGTAATCTAAGTATTTAGGGGTAAAAAATTAAAAAAAAAAAAAAGAACAGCTAAAGTTTGAACCTGTCCAAGTCAGGAAGGCTCTGGTAGCCACCATTTTGACTCCTCCCCTAGCATGAGGGGAAGACAGGTGGAATGAAATTCACAGTGATGGTAGAGACCAGTTTCTTTCACCCAGATTGGTTTGCAGCCCTAGTTTAGTCTTCAACCCAAAATCCTGGAGGGAGGAAGCTGTCGGGCTCTGCACTACCTTCTCAGGGTAATTGCAGATACATTTGGCTGCCTCATACTGAATAGTGGGAAGTCTACCAGCACAACTGTGGTCATCTTGGACACACAGATGGCACAGATTGCTTACAACACCTGCAGCTCTAACTGCACCACAGGCAGGAGTGTAAGGGACGTGAAGCTTCATCAGTCTCTCTGGGCAACTACAGTCTAGGCCTGCATGGTTGGATTATTATACACAGCTGTTGCTCTGTCTCTATCCCTGGGAAAGCAGAAAGCTGGGAGAAGCTTTATCATTCCCTGGGGCAATGAGAACAACTTGAGCCTACAACCAGCAAGGGGCAAAGCGGAAGAAAGCCCTAAACTAAAGAGAGAAACTGCATCCAGAATAAATACTCTTGTAAGTCAGATACCAAGAAACCAACAAAAAATTTCAATCCACACCAAAGGACAGGAAGATATGGCCCAGTAAAGGGAGCAAGATAAGCCTCGAGATGACATAAAGGAGTTGAGACAACTAATCATTGATGTTAAAACAAACCTCTATAATAAATTCAATGAGATGGTAAAGAGATTAAGGATGTTAAGAAGACATTGGATGAGCACAAAGAAGAGTTTGAAAGCATGCATAGAAAAATAGCAGATCTTATGGGAATGAAAAGCACAATAAATGAAATTAAAAATACACTCGAATCATATACTAGGAAATTTGAGGAAGTACAAAAAAAGATTCGTGAGTTTGAAGAAATGGTCTCTGAAAGTGAACATACTAAAAAAAAGATGAAAAAATGAATAGAATATTTTAAATAAGGTCTCAGGTAACTAAACAACAGCAAGAGATGTGAAAACATATGAGTCATGGGTATCCCAGAAGGAGAAACTAAAGGAAAAGTGGCAGAAGGAATATTTGAAGAAATAATGGTAGAAAATTTCCAAGCAGCAGAAATTATTCCCATTTGAAAAAATCTGAATAGACCAACTGCAAGACACATACTAATCAGAATGCCAAATGCCAAAGACAGGAGAGAATTCTGAGAGAAGCAAGAGAAAAGCAGTGCATAAGGGATACCCAATAAGATTAAGTACCAATTTCTCATCAGAAACAATGGAGATAGTGGTATGATATATTTAAGGTACTGCAAGAGAAAAATCTTCCAGTCAAGAATCTTATATCCATCATGATTTTCTTTCAAAAATGAGGTCAAGTTTAAAATACACAGAGATAAATCGAAACTGAGAGACTTTCTAACCAAAAGACTGGCCTTGTAGAAAATAGTAATGGGTGTGCTATAGCCTGAAATGAAAAGACAAGCGAGAGTGGCCTGGAAGAGTGTCTAGAAATGAAGATTAAGATTATATAAACAAAAGTAATTAAAGGTGTCAATGGAGTGCTGAAAATATAATGTAACATATAAAGCCCAAATACTCAAGAAAAAAATTAACCTACAATGTAAGCATTTGTATTCAGAAAACTACAACTTATTGTTTAAAAGAAATTTAAAAAAAGACCTAAGTAATTGGAAGAATATTCCATGCTCATGGATTGGAAGACTAAATATCATTAAGATGAAAATTCTACTCAAATTGATATGCAGATTCAATGTAATCCCAATAAAAATTCCATCAGATTTTTAAAGTAAATGGTAAACACTATTATGAAATTTATTTGGAAGGGTAAGTGGTCCTAAACAGCCAGAAACATCTTAAAAAGGAATAGCGAAGTTTGACTACCATTTCCTGACTTTAAATCATATTACCCAGCTACAGTAGTAAAAACAGCATGGTACTGGCAAAAAGACAGGCACATAGAGCAATGAAAATGAATTGATGGTTCAGAAGCAGTCCCTCCTATCTATGGTCATGTGATTTTTGATTAGCTTGTCAAACCCACCCAGCTTCAGCAGAACAGCCCATTCAAAAATAGAGATGAGAGAACTGGATATCCATAGCCAATGGAAGGAAAGAGGACCACTATCTCACACCTTGCACAAAATTAACTCAAAAAGGATCAAAAAACTAAATATAAATGCAAGGACCATAAAGCTTCTAGAGGGAAATATGGGAAAATATCTCCAAGATCTTGTGGCAAGTGGTGAATTCTTAAAGGAGATAAGAGGAGGACTGAGAAGGACTACTGATGTTTAATGTGTGTAAAAGTTTTAATTAGCTTTACTGTAAAAGTGTGGAAATATACTGAGTTGATGGTAACACATTATAGTGAATAACAGTTGGTTTATAAATGGGGATGTGGCTGAGGATGGTGGTCTAGGGATGTAAATGCCAACTGACAGAAAGCTAGAGAATAATCTAGGGACTGAATAGCACAGTAAACCCAGAGGTGGATGAGAATTGTGGTTGATGGTACAGATGCAAGGTTCTCCTTTGTGAGCTAGAGCAAATATATATCACTATTTCAGGGTGGTGGGAATGTGGATAAGCATGGAGAAAATACAACTGGAGTGACCTATGGACTGTGGTTAACACTAATACTGTAATATTCTTGCATCTATGCCAAAGATGTACTGTGTTGATAATGGAGGAGTATGGAAAAAGTATGCCAAATGTACACTATGCCTCTGGTAATAATCAGATGATATTATCTCATAATCTGTAACAAATATTTCACCAAGGTGTGGTGTATTTATAGAGGAGTGATGTTTGGGAATTCTGAACATGTGCATGATTTTTTTGTAAGTTTACAACTTCTGTCATAAAATATATTTTAAAAACATTGGGGGGTTGAGGGAAAAATTCATCAAATGTAAGATAAGGACTACAATTAGTAGTAAGATTTTGATAATATTTTTCGTAATTTGTAACAAATGTCTCACAGCAATGCAAGGTGTTGGTGATGGGTTGATGTAAGGGACCCCTTTATGATATTATGCATGTTTGCTTTGCAAGTTCACAACTTTCACTATACACTTATTGTTTATGTATGTTTATGTATTAGTGAAATACTTAAATAATTTTTTTTAAAAAGAACAAAGGACTTTAATGGACATTTCTCTAAGGAAGATATAGAACTGCAATAAGCACATAAAAACATGAACAACATCATTTGCCATTAAGGAAATTCAAATCAAAACCAAAATGAGATCCCATTTTATGCAATATAGAATGGATATTACTAAAAAGAACAGAATGTAACAAGTATTGAAGAGGATGTGGAGAAATTTGGAATCTTTATAAATTGTAGGTACCACCACTGTGAAGCCACTGTGGAAATCAGTGGGTGGTTCCTCAGAGACCTGAGCATAGTATTACCCTCTGATCTGGCAATCTCATTTGTTGCTATGTACCCAAAGAATCAAAAGCATGAATTCAAACAGATATTTGTACACCAATGTCAATAGCAGAATTATGTAACAATAGCCAATGAGTGAAAACAACCCAAGTGTTCATCAGTTGACACATGGATAAATAAAATGTAGTATATAGAACTAATGGAATATTATTCAGCCAATAAAAAAAGAAATGGAGTTCTGAAACATCCTACTAGACAGATGAACCATGAAGATATTACATTGAATGTAATAAAATGCTGCAAAAAAGATGAATATTGGTTATATGAAATAGCTAGAATAAGCAAATTCATAGTCATTTGATTACAGAATTTCAGGGTGTGCAGAGTGTGGGCAATGGGTTGTTATTGCTTAGTCAGTTCAGAGTTTCTGTTTGAGATGATGAAAATCTGAGTAATGGATGTTGGTGAAGGTAACACAATTTTGTGAATGTAATTAATGCTAATGAATTATACTTGAAAGTGGTTTAAGTGGGTAAATTTCAGTTGTATATGTTATTATAATAAAAATTAAAAAAATAAGCTTACCCTCCAAAAATTATAATTGAAAACCTGGTAGAAAAATATAAAATGACTGTATATAAGGCAAGGAGAATAACCAACACAGACAGGACTTGAAGACCTGTGAACCATGACAGAAGGGAAACAGGAAAGCGTAATCACTCTAGAGGGCATATTCAAATCATGATTTAGAGGAATGGCATCAAAGAAGAAAGCATTAGCTTTACTAACCAAAGCAATCAGAAGGAAAATTTTAGGGCTGTCAAAATGATTATACTTAAGAGACAATGTCTATTCTCAAAGGGAAGGACACACCAAAATACTTGAACAAATCCCTTTCTAGACGCTGGAATTGCACAGAGAGATGCTGGGTATGTGCAGAGCAAGATCCAAGAAACCAAGCAGAAAACAACAACTGGAAGATGAAAGTGAGAAGCAGAGAGTGCAGAAGCCCCCTGATGCTGCACAGCAAAGGTTGGAGTTCATGTTAATTTATTTGAAGAGTCTTCTGTAAATATCCTGGACAATCAGTGCATCCACCCCTCAAAGCTTCTGTGCATCATCTTTGATTTAAAGCTGATATGGAACAGGTAATTATGATTATTTCATTAAAATAAAGCCTAATGAATTCCAATGTGGGATTTTGACACAATATGACTCCTGCCTAGTGTTTGAAAATTAAAGTAAAGAAATTAAATGAAGCACTGGTAAGTGAAAAAGTTAATGAGGGCTTTCTTAAGGTAGCCAACTGCCTCATTGATTAGTGACATGAATGTATGAATTTCACACTGTCCTTATTTACTGTCCATCAAAACCACAGATAAGAGAAAAGATTTGGGAAAATCAATGGAGAAGGAAGACCATGCAAAGCTTGACTGTAGTCTGGTACCAGAAAGAGACATGAGTGGTGTACAGTAAGTAAGAGGCCCCAGCACATCTTTTTAGGTAGAATAAGTTGAGAACCCATGGAGGATGTATAAGAAGTGGGATTAGCAACACAGGAATAAGCAGCAGTAAATGAGTTGAGGGAGGTATAGGTGCTCCAATTCCTCCATGGATGAGGAGAAATAATCTGGAGTTGTGCATAGAAAAAAAGGCTCAAATTATAAAGAGAAATATAACTTATTCATGGAGGCCAGAACAGAACAATTTTGGTTAGGTGTCCTTATACATCCCCACCATTTTTTCTATTGTTTCATTATATCTTTTCTCAGAGATAGAATTTTATAGTCATAACTATGATTAAATTTTTTTTTCAGCTTTAAATTTTTTCAGAGACTTTAGATTACATAAATGTTACATAAACAATATGTAACAATATGGGGATTCCCATATGCCCCATCCCCTCCCCTTCCACACTTTCCCACATTAACAACGTCCTTCATTAGTGTGGTATATTTGTTACAATTGAACACATTTTTGTGCATTGCCATAACCCTGAATTATCATTTACATTATACTTTACACTCTGTCTCATGCAATTTTAGAAGTCATGACAAAATATATAAGGGTCTGTATCCATCATTGCAATTTCATGCTGGACAATTCCTATGTCCCAAAAATGTCCCCATATTACACCTATTTTTCCCTCAACCCCCCTCAGAACCTCTGTTGGCCACTGCCTCCACATCAATGACAACGGTTCTTCCATTATTTTAATATTTGTGGTCAAGAAGGATGTGCAACCCGTGATGGCAGAAGTTAAAAAAAATTGTTAAGTTTATTTCTTACACAGAAACAGGCTTTAAGCAAAATTAAATAAAACTTAATTTTAGAATGAATATCTTAATAAATTATTATACTAAGGTATATCATGATTTTAATGTTGTGACCTGTATAATAAGCTTCTGACCTAAATACATATGGCATTATTATAGTAATGTTTCTCAAGGACTTATTATTAGGAAACATATGTAAACCTGATGTAAATGCTGTAACTATTTTTTTTTTGCATTTGCTTACATAAATGCTATTATATATATATATATTTTAAAAGGTGATTAGATTACCTAAATATTACACAGAAATTACAAGGATTCCCATGTTGCCTACCTCCCACACCTCCCACAACATCCCACACCAACATCCTTCATCGGTGTGGCACATCACTCACAATGGGTATACACATCCTGGGGCCTTGCCACCAAGCATAAACCACAGTTCACATCATAGACCACACTCTTTCCCACACAGTTCTTCATGGTATATGCTGAAGTAAAATGGCTTACATCCGTCACCGCAACGCCACTCAGGACAACCCTCAAGTCCTGAAAAAGCCCCTGTATTTCAAACTGCCCTGAAAGGTTCCAGTGGCCACCGGCTCCACCTCACTGTTGTAATTTCTTCCATTGCTTGAATCACAATATGTCTACAAGAGAATACCATTAAGTCCACTCTAGTCCATAGCTTTCCCCCTAATCTTGAGGGGACTGGGATGGTGATGTCCACTCCACCTCTAAGTGAGAGAGGGCTTATATCCCATGGATATGGTGGATGGGATTATCCTGCTTGCAGCTGCAAGTCCTCCCCATTACCTGGGATGGCCGTTGCCCATCGTCACCTCCTCGACAGGTGACTTGGATGAGTCTGTTGAGCTGTAGGCAAGGAGATGCAACTCCACCAAGATTCCAGGCACAGCTGGCACATAGGTAGGCCAGAGGATCCAGTCTCTGGAAATACATGTAAAAACTCCATCATCACATATAGATTTGAATAGAAGCAACTGATGGACCATGTGCAGGGAGGAATTATTTGAGTTCAACTCTGTCACTCTCAGGAACACAGATGCCAATGAAGAGCCCACAATTAGGCATCAATCTCTGGGGCTATCCCCCCTTTTATAGGACCTGGGTGTCTCCAGAGCCCTCAGGAGTCCCTCTGTGTGGGGTGATATCCACTTTGGTGTTCTATGAGATTCTACTGAAGTGTGCATAAGCATTACCTCTGGGATGACTTCCCAACTCTCTTTGAAGTCTCTTAGCCACATGAACTCATTTGTCTTTACATTTTCCCCCTTTTATTCAAGGTCTTTTTCCAATCGTGTTGCCAGTTGGCACTTGGTATTAATCCCGCGTTGCCAGGGAGGCTTATTCCCAGCAGTCATGTCCCATGTTGGGGGGAAGGTAATGCATTCAAATGCTGAGTTTGGCTTAGAGAGAGGCCACATTTGAGCAACAAGGAGGATCTCAGGTGGTAATCCTTAGGCACCCCATAACAGTAGGGCAAGTTTCAATTACAAGAGCAAAGACTCATAAGGCTAGTCATCAATAACAAGAAACCATCAGTGGGCCATCCTCTTTTGCCAGACACTGCCCTGCACTCAGTGGACTGTTGCTGCTCCCTTGGAGAATGTGGCAGAGTTCTCCAGGCTGGGACTTCAGATTCCCTCATTTATTGAGTGGTTGTCTACCCACCATGACAATGCCCCATCCCTTGATCATTTGAACAATTTTATATATCTTTCATGTATACTCAGATGAACTTACTCCCGTGAATCCCTCATCCCAGACACCTTCCACCAATGATCCTCTGAAGCCACCATTGTAACACTTCTGTGATCTAAACCTTCCTTGAACATGAAGCCCATATAATAACCAAGTACAATTAATAGGAAAAAGGAATAATAATGATAAGCTTAAATGCAAGAGATAAGAAAAAGTAAAACTCATAAGAAAAAAAAACAAAAACTAAACTAAAAGTAAAATATAATTAGCAGATTGGGACTTTCAAAAAAATGGGAGAAAAACAAAAAAAAATTCCTTTTTAAAAAAAAATTGTTATTTTTTCCTTTTGTCACTGTATTACCAGATGTCCAGTGTACCGTGACACCTTCCCCCTCTAATTCCCCAGTGTCTCCCAAATTTTGATTTAATTTTCAAAGAAGATTTAGGTCACAGCAAAGTCACACAAGGAATACGAAAGACTCCCACATATCCAACCTCCCTCCCCCTTCCCCACCCCATATTAAAACAAAACAGTTGGTTTTAAGATGGATAACTGCCTACTCTTCTCTTTCTCTCCCTTGTTAACCTATCTTTCAGACAATGGTTCTCAGAAACTGCTCACTTTCCTCAGTTCAAATCAGTGAGGTCATATACTTTTTATCCTTCAATGCTTGCTTCACTCAACATAAGGCTGTCAAGATTCATCCACGTTATTCCATGTGTTAGCACTTTATTCCTTCTTACAGCTGAGTAATATTCCATTGTATGTATGTACCATATGTTGCTTATCCATTCTTCTGTTGAAGGGCACCAGGACTGATTCCCACTTTTGGCAATGGTGAACAATGCTGCTATGAACTTTGGTGTGCATATATCTGTTTGTGTCTTTGCTTTCAATTCTTCTCAGTATATACCCAACAGTGGAATCACTGGATCATACGGAAGATCTATTGTTAGTTTTCTGAGGAAGCGCCAAACTGTCCTCCACAGTGGCTGGACCATTACACAATCCCACCAGCAGTGGATGAGGGTTTCTATTCCACCACAGCCTCTTCAACACTTAAGAGACTGCTGTTTTTTTAATAGCTGCCATTCTGATGGCTGTAAGATGGTATCTCATTGTAGTATTGAATTGCATTTCCCTGATAGCAAGCAATGTAGAGCATTTTTTCATGTGCTTTTTAGCCATTTGTATTTCTTCCTTGGAGAAGTGTCTTTTCAGGTCATTTGTCCATTTTTTAAACGGGTTGTTGGTCTTTTTATTTTCAAGGTGTAGGATTTCTTTATATATGCAGGATATTAGGCTCTTATCAGATATATTGTTGCCAAATATTTTCTCCCATTGGGTAGGCTGCCTTTTTAATTTCTTAATAACATCTTTTGAGGTGCAGAAGTTTTTTATTTTGATGAAATCCCATTTATCAATTTTTTCTCTTGCTGCTCGTGATTTGGATGTGAAGTTCATGAAACCATTTCCTATTACAAGGTCTTGTAGATGCTTTCCTACATTATCTTCCAAGGTCTTTATGGTTTTGGCTCTTATATTTAGATCTTTGATCCATCTTGACTTGATTTTTGTATAAGGTGTGAGATGGTATTCTTCTCTCATTCTTTTGGATATGGATATCCAGTTCTCCAAGCACCACTTGTTAAATAGGCCTTTCTCTCCCAACTGAGTGGGCTTGGTGGCCTTGTCAAATATCAGATGATTGTATATGCGAGGATCTATATCAGAACTCTCAATTCGGTTCCATTGGTAAGTAGGTCTTTCCTTGTGCCAATACCAGGCAGTTTTGATCACTTTAGTTTTGTAATATATTTTAATGTTCGGTAATGTTATACCTCCAACTTCATTTTTCTTTTTCAATATGTCTTTGGTAATTCGGGTCTTCTTACATTTCCAAATATATTTTGTGGTTTGTTTTTCCAGTTCCTTAAAAAATATAATGTTGATTTTATTGGGATTGCATTAAATCTGTAGATTAGTTTGGGTAGGACAGATATCTTGATGATGTTTAGTCTTCCTGTCCATGAACAGGGAATATTTTTCCATTTATTTAAGCCTTCTTTAATTTCCTTTAACAGTGTTGTGTAGTTTTCTGAATATAACTCCTTTACATCTTTAGTTAAATTTATTCATAGGTGTTTGATTTTTTAGTTACTATTGTAAATGGCATTTTTTCTTGATTTCCTCCTCCAATTGCTTGTTATTTGTGTACAGAAATGCTACTGATTTTTGAGCATTGATCTTATAGCCTGCAACATTACTAAACTCCTTTATAAGTTCAAGAAGCTTTGTAGTAGATTTCTCTGGGCTTTCTATGTATAGGATCATGTCATCTACAAATAATGAAATTTTTACTTCTTCTTTTCAAATCTGGATGCCTTTTATATCGTTTTCTAGCCTCAGTGTTCGAGCAAGTACTCCTAAGACAATGTTAAATAGGAGTGGTGATAGCGGGCATCATAGTCTTGTTCCTGATTTCAGAAGGAAGGCTTTTAGAATTTCACCATTGAAGATGATGTTAGCTTTGGGTTTTTCATATATACCCTTTATCATATTGAGAAAGTTTCCTTCTATTTCTATCTTTTGCAGTGTTTTTATCAGGAAAGAGTACTGTATTTTGTCAAAAGCTTTTTCTGCATCTATAGAGATGATCATGTGATTTTTTTCTTTCAGTTTGTTTATGTGGTGTATTACATTGATTGATTTTCTTATATTGAACCATCCCTGCATACCCGGGATGCAACCCACTTGGTCATGGTGTATAATCCTTTTGGTATGTTGTTGAATGCAATTAACAAGCATTTTGTTGAGGATTTTAGCATCTAGGTTAATTAGAGAAATTGGTCTGTAATTTTCCTTTGTAGTGGTATCTTTGTTTGGTTTTGGTATTAGAGTAATGTTGACATTGTAGAATGAGTTAGGCAATATTCCTTCTACTTCTATTTTTTGGAAGAGCTTAAGCAGAATTGATGTTAGCTCTTTCCAGAATGTTTGGTAGAATTCAGCTGTGAAGCCATCTGGTCCTGGGCTCTTCTTATTGGGAGGTTTTTGATGACTGAGTCTATCTCTTTACCTGTAATTGGACTGTTTAGTTCATCAATTTCTTCTTTCATCAATGTAGGCTGTTTGTAAGTTTCTAGAAACTTGTCCATTTCCTCTAAATTATCATTCTTTTTGGCATATAATTTTTCAAAGTATCCTCTTATGATACTCTTTATTTCTGTGGGGTCAGAAGTGATATCCCCTTGCTCATTCCTTATTTTGTGTATTTGAATCTGTTCTCTCTTTTTCTTTGTTAGTCTGGCTAAGGGTTTGGCAATTTTATTGATATTCTCGAAGAACCAGCTTTTGGTTTTATTTATTGTTTCTTGTGCATTCTTATTCTCTATTTCATTTAGTTCTGCTCTAATCTTTGCTATTTCCTTCTTTCTGCTTCCTTTAGGTTTAGTTTGTGATTCTTTTTCCAGTTCCTCCAAGTGTGCAGTTAGGTCTTCAATTTTAGCTCTTTCTTCTTTTTTAATATATGTATTTATGGCTATGAACTTCCCTCTCAGGGCAGCTTTCGCTGCATCCCATAGGTTTTGATATGTATTGCTGTCATTTTCATTAGTTTCAAGGTAGTTACTGATTTGTTTGAGATTTCCTCCTTGAACGACTGTTTCTTTAAGAGTGTGCTGTTTAACTTTCATATCCTTGTTCCTAACCTGTTTCTCTGGCCCTTAGTGATTTCCAATTTTATTCCATTGTGATCAGAGAAATTACTTTGTACAATCTCAATCTTTCTGAATTCATTGAGAGTTTTTCTGTGGCCTATCATGTGGTCTATCTTGGAGTATGATCCATGTGCACTCGAGAAGAATGTAAATCCTGCTCTATTTGTGTGTATTGTTCTGTATATGTCTATTAAGTCCAGGTCCTCTAATGTATTGTTCAGAGCCGTTGTTTCTTTACTGATTCTCTGTCTAGATGTTCTGTCTAATGATGATAATGGTGTATTAAAGTCCCCTGCTATAATTGTAGAGGCGTTTATTTCTCCACTTAGCTTTTCCAGAGTTTCCCTCATGTATTTTGAGGCACCCCGATTAGGTGCGCAAATGTTTATGATTGTCTCTCTTCTTGAGATATTACCCCTTTTACTAGTATATAGTGTCCATCTTTGTCTCTAAAAATAGTTTTGCATTTACACTCTATTTTGTCTCCTATTAGCATAGCTACTTCTGCCCTTTTTTGGCTATTGCTAGCTTGCAAAATTGTTTTCCAGCCATTTACTTTCAGCCTCCCTGAATCCCTGGGTCAAAGGTGGGTTTCTTGTACACAGCATATAGATGGATCATATTTCTTTATCCATTTTGCCAATCTGTGTCTCTTGAGTGGTGAATTTTTTCCATTAATATTCAGTGTGATTACTCAGAACGAATTTCTTACTTCAGCCATATTTTCTTTGGATTAATGTATGTCATATGTTGTTTTGTTTCTGTATTTTTTTCAGATGTTTTTAAACTCTCCTCCAACTCTCTTTCCCTTGATCTTTCCTTTCAACTTGTAGAATTTCCTTTAGCATTTCTTGAAGTGCCGGTTTCTTATTGACATACTCTGTTAATTTTTGTTTATCTGTGAATATTTTGAACTCTCTGTTATTTTTGAATGCCAGTTTTGCTGGATAGAGAATTTGTGGCTAAAAGTTTTTTTCTTTCAGTGCTTTGACTATATCATACCACTGTCTTCATTCCTTCATGGTTTCAGATGATCAATCAGCACTTACTCTTATTGTGCTTCCCTTGTATGTGATGGTTCTCTTTTCTCTTGCTGCCTTGAGTATTTTCTCTTTGTCTTGAGCATTGGACGTTTTGACAAGTGTATGTCTTGGAGTTGGCCTGTTGGGATTTATACTGTTTGGGTGCGCTTTGCTTCCTGGATCTGCACATCCATCTCTCTCAATAGGGTTGGGAAATTTTCAGCCATTATTTCCTTCAACACTCCTTCTTTTCCCTTTCCCTTCTCTTCTCCTTCTGGGATACCCATAATGCGTATGTTTGTGCGTTTTGTGTTTTCAGTTATATCCCTGAGTCCCTGCTGGATTTTTTCTATTTTTTTGTCTATCTATTCAACTATGTGTTTGATTTCAGCTGTATTGTCTTCCACATCACTAATTCTTTCTTATGCCTGTTCAAATCTGCTGTTATGTGAATCCAACATCTTTTTGATTTCTTGGGTTGTGCCATTGATCACCATCATACCTGTTATTTTTTGCGTATGTTTACAATTTGTTCAGTGTGTTCTCCCAGTATTTTCTTTATATCCTTAATCTCTTCCTTCACTTCATTAAGTTGGTTCATGATATTTGTTTGGGAATCTTTGATTAGTTGTTCAATGTTCTGCATATATTCCTGGTTTTTAGTTTGTTCCTTGGAGTGGTCATGTCTTCCTGTTTCTCAGTGTGGCTTGTAATTTTTTGTTGCCCTCTAGTCATCATTTTATCTTGCTGGGTATATTCAGTTGATTAACTTCTCTCTCTCCTCTAGAGCTTTATTTAGCTGGTGGTTCTGTGTGTGTGTTAAGTTTTCTCTTTGACACTTTTTCTTATTATTTTTTTTCCTTGTTTCTTTCTATGTTACCTTGAAGGCAAAAAAAAGTGCCAGAGGAAACAAAAGATGTGAGAAAGGAAGAAGGATAATAATAATATTGACAAAAGTTAGAAGAGGTGCCAAATAGGACTTAGTGAAATGAATATTTAACTTGTGTAGGCAGTGTAGAGTAATAGGAAAAAAAGTGGAGTTCCTACAATGGACTGGGAAACCAAATAGAGGAATTTGTATATAAGGATTTAGGAGGCTAGAGTGATGAGGAGGGAGAGAAAGAGTAAAGAAAGGGCTAAAAGGAAAAAGCTAATATTAATTAAAAAAAGAAGAAAACAAAATAGATAGAAAAGAAATTGACACCTTTAAATTGTGGGCTAATGAAAAAGTGTGGTGTCAAAGAACCACGACAGAAAGCAGAAGGCAGAGAGATGAAGGAAGGATAAGAGATAGCTTGGGATACAATATCAATATTGACAGAGAATGGAAATCACTGAAGAAGCACAGCAAAGAAGAGTTAAGCTAGCAGCACCTAATTAAAAAAAAATGAAGTAAAACAGAAAGGGGGGAGGAAAGAGGAAAGAAAAGCAAGAGACAACAAATAAACAGAGAAAATCCAAGAAACCACATAAACAAGCAGTCAAACAAAGCTAAGGAGGAAGTGTTCCTTCTAGGGTCCTTGCGGATCCTCTCAGCCTGCTTGCGTTTATCAATTTCCCTTCAGTGTTCTATCTGCAGGTTTTGAGGCAGATTTTCGGTATTAAACTAAATTAAGAACAGGAATTCATTTTTTAAAGTGACTGTCTTCTTTTTTTTTGGCAATATAAGGGACCCCCTTCACCGAGGGGACCCTAAATAAGCTCGTGGAAACAAATCAAGCCCTTACCACTTCCTGGCCTCCTGAGGGGAGCTGAAGTTCTGATGCTTGTCAGTGCAGAGTGATAAAATTGGCTGACTCCTCCCCCTCTGGGGCCAGGCCTCAGTGTCAGCTGGCTACTGGGTAAATCAGGTGTCTTCAGCAGATTCGCCTCTCCCCTCAGTCTGGCGCTGTTTCAAGCTGACTTATCTGCTCCTCAAAGCTATGAGTGGACCCAGGCAGCCAAATCCACAGAAGTTAAACCCCTCTCCACCATCTGTCAGAGCCCTCCCTCCCTCAGAGTATGCTCCCTCACACCACGAGTGGTAGTCGCGTGTACAGGATTCTCGGCTCCAACCAGCCGTTTTCCCCATGGGTGGGGATCAGCCGTCTATGTTAACCACCACAGGCAGGTTCAAAACTCACGAATCTCCACTGATCACTCCATGCCATCGATCTGCCCACTGCTAGATGTCCCAAGCTTCTTGCTCTGTGTGCCCATAACACAGACCCTCGGGCAGGACCCTGTCCACAATGGGCCATCCCCAGAGAGCTAGTCAGTGAGTACCCTCCTAAACCGACGCCATCTTGCCTCCCTCTCATCATGTGCCTAATGTTGTAACTATTAAACAAGTATATGCATAACCCATGCACTATTAATCTTAAATCACATATAATCTACAATAATGGACTCTTTACATATGTTAAAGTATACATTTTGAGAGAACTCATGAGTGTCTAAATTTAGTGGTTGATTCTGAAAATAAATTCTAGATGAAACAAAATCTGCCAAAATTACAGAGAAGTTCTAATTAGTTGAACACTCTAAGAACAAAGATACAACTTAATCTTCATGTCAAGTGCAGAAGCTCTGAGTTCTATGTTGCTGGTTTCTGAAAATGCCTGATCCTACATTAAGATTATAAAATCACCAAGTGACTGGAAAGATTGAGTGGTTGCAATTTTTGCCAAAACCTATAGGGAAATTGCTTGCTTGGATCAATCTATTCATCAAATATGTATTTAGATCTTAGTGCCCAACATGTGAAGGGCACTGGAGGCCCAATGATGAGTGTCACATACCTTTGGAAGAGACTCTTTTGGTAATATCCCACTGATAAATCCTTTATTCATTCTGAAGTACATACAATAGAAGAAAGAACTTTCGTTTACTAACTGGAATTGGGAGATTACAGAACTACAACTACTGGTTCATTTTCAGGGAGCCCTTAACTTGAGTTAATGTATTTCCATTTCTGATTTTATATTAGAATCAAGTATTTGTCTTCCTTTTGAACTTTGTATAATGTTCTTCATCCTTTGAAAATAGAATGGTACTGGGTGAATAGAAATGAAACCCAATTTGGATGGAATATTCTCAAAATTCCATAGTATTTCAATGGTTAGGGAATGTAATAATGGGTGGAAAGATTTTTTTTAAAGTCACTTTTAGATATTATTTAAGGAGAGTAAAGTGGTTAGAAATTAAAAAAAAAAACTAATCTAGTGAATGATATTCAAAATTTTAGTAAAGCCGTTAATAAATATTTATGGTTACTCTAACATGAAATATTGAAAAAATATAAATTTTCAAAAAAGTAAAGAATATGATTTTTCTTAATCCATAATTCTTTAAAACTTAAATTATTTTTGCCCAGATATATGACTGGTAAAATCCTGCTGTGATGGTTTTAGATGTTTCCCTTTTATGGAATCATATATAATGGAGGGTAGAGACTCCTATTATGTCAAATTCTTTCTTTAATAAATATCTCAAATATTGCAAATTCAAAATATATGTGTCTTTCCAGAGGCCAATTATGACAGCTTGATGAAAACACTGGGCAGAATGCACACCTATAGTTAAAGCATAATTATTAGCTAGAACTGAGGAGGAGGGAGATAATGTTATTCTCAAAAGAACCAGTAGTAGAAGCTTAAAATTATTCTTTAGAAATTACTCCTGTGAATGTTCAATATGATGGAAAAAAGCCTCAAGATAATTAATGGCCAGTGATAGAAGACCCTGAGGACACTTCTCTGGGGCACAAGGTCCCTGATTTCATATCATCAGGATTCTTCATTTGTCTCTTTTTCTACATAACCAAGCTTACTCCTATTTGGCCACTCCTGGGGTGCAGAAGCTGAGATGCAACAATACAGGTAATGTTCAAAGGCTGGACACAAAACTATGATCATGGACAATGAATCACATCACCTTTCAGAGAATTAGAATACAGGGGATTGAAATCTGACCTCAGTGTAAGAAGTAATGATGATGGTGGACAAATATCCTTTTTGAGATATGTGTCATATTTAAGGTTTTAGTTCATAAGGTCAATGAAGCAGATGAAGCAGTGAAACAGAAAAGCTGTATATATATTTTTTTGTTTTGATGAAATAGTACTGTACTAAACCTTTAATTTTATCATTCAGCGTGATCTCATATTCCTGTATGCATTACGGCAGAGGTTCCTTTTTCTGTGTCAGTCTCCTCTGTGTGAGTTCTCAATTTATGTTTGACCCAGCTAGAGCATGGAGACCCAACCTGAATTATGTCTCACAGATGAAATCCAATCAAAAGCCCTAAAGTGATCTAATCAAGGGATCTAATAAAAAGAGCCTTAACAGAATTTGATGCAATCAAAGGACCCCACATCCACAGGAATGAAGTTGTTCAAAAACATTGTCTTTTCTGGTATTTACAAAAGACCTTCAAATTATCACATTCCACCCTCTGATTCCAAAAAGATAAGCTGTTTCCATATGCAAAATGCATTTATTACATCTCAATATTGCAAAAAACCTATATGTATGTAGTCTGTCTTGGGTCAAAAATCCCATGTAGCTGTATACTTGTGAAACGTAGAAATCAGTATATATTTCAAGACAAATGAAAATGAGAGCACAACATACAAAAACATATGGGATACAGAAAAGACAGGGCTAAGAGGAAAATTTATCTCTCTAAAAGCTTATAATACAAAAGAAGAAAGAGCTAAAGTCAAAGACCTAACTACACACCTAGAGGAAAAAGTAAAAGAGCAGCAAATCCATATGAAAGCAAGCAGAAAGAAAAAATAAGAAAGATTAGAGCAGAAATAAATTAAGTGGAGAGAAAAATAAAGAAAATCAGGGAACTAAAAGTAGGTTCTTTCAGAAAATCAACAAAATCGATAAACCCTTAGCTAGATTAACAAAGAAAAAGAAAGAGAAGATGCAAATAAAATCAGAAATGAGAAAGATGACATTACCACTGATCTAGCGGAAATAAGAGAGGCCATAAGAGGATACTATGAACAAGAGTATGGCAACAAACTAGACAATGTTGGTTAAAAGGACAAATTTCTGTAAACAAATGAATAAACCACACTGACCTTAGAAGAAATAGAAAATCTCAACAAACCAATTACTACTAAAGAATTTGAAACAGTCATCAAAAACCTCCTCAAAATGAAAGGTCCCATAACAGATGACTTCACATGTGAATTATACCAATCATTTAAAGAAGATCTAATAACAGCCTTGCTCCAACTCTTCCAAAAAATTGAATAGGAAGGAATGCTGCCAAACTCATTATATGAACCTAACATTACCCTAATGCCAAAGCATTTTTCAAATTTTCATTTGGAAAATGAAAATTATAGACCAATTTCCTTAATGAATATGGATGCAAAATCCTCAAAAAATACTTGATAACTGAATAAAAACCACATAAAAATAATGCATTATGATTAATTGAGCTTTATACCAGGTATTCTGCAATGTAAGAAAGTCAATCAGGAGGATTGAACCAACATAAGGTGGGAATGCAATTATGGACTAAAGTAGAAGTTGTTTTTAATATAGTAAGGGAAGAACATGCAACATTGATATAAAAACATTGGTCACAAGAGGTTCTGAGGGGAGGAAGAGGGAAGAATAGGTGCAACATGATATTTTGGGAACAATGAAATTGTTCTGAATAATATAGCAATGATGGATACAAGCTATTATAAATTCTGTCAAAACCTATAAAATTGTTCACTGCACTGTGTTAAGCAAAATATAAACTTTAGACCATGGATATTGGCATTGACTCAATATGTGTTAACAAATTGTAACAAATGTACAACACTAATGAAAGATTTTGTTATTTTGAGAAAGTGTGAAATGGGGAGGGGGTGCTGTATAGTCTTGATGTAACATTTATGTAATATAAAGTTTCTTTAAACATAAATAAAAAAATAAATTAAAAAAGAAAGTTGGTCAATGTAATAGCTCACATTAATAAATTGAAGAAAAAATTACATGATCATTTCACTTGATGCAGGAAAGGCATTTGAGAATATACACCATTTCTTGAGAAAAACATTATGAAAAATAGGAATAGAAAGAAACTTTCTCAGTATGATAAAGTGCATATGAAGAATGCACAGCTAGCATTGTACTTAATATTAAAGAATGAAAGCTTTCCCACTGAGATCAAGAAAAAGAAAAGAATCCCCAATCACCCCATTATTATTCAATATTGTTTTAGAAGTTTTAGCAAGAGCAATCAGACAAGAAAAAGAAATGAGAGGTCCCTAAATAGGAAAGGAAGAAGTAAAACTTTCATTATTTGCTAATTATATAACCCTATATTTAGACAACCCTGAAAAATCTACAAAAAGCTATTAGAATTTATAGACAATTTCAACAATGTGTCAGGATACAAGGTTAATACACAAAATCAATACTGTTTCTGTACACTACTAGTGAGCAATCTGATGATGAAATCAGAAAAAAAAATCCATTTACAATAGCAAATAAAAGAATCAAATATTTAAGAATAAACTTATCCAAGGGCATAAAGGACCTATATTCAGAATACCAAAAAGTATTGCTAAAAGAAACCAATGATGGTCTAAATAAATGGAAGGAAATTCCATATTCATTGGGTGGAACACTAAATATCATTAAGATGTCAATCCTACCCAAATTGATCTATAGATTTAATGCAATCGCAATAAAATTCTAATTTCCTTCTCTGTAGAATTGGATAAGGAAATTATCAAATTTATATGGAAGGTCACGAGACCCCAAATTGCCAAAAATATCTTTAAGAAGAAGAACAAATTTGTAGGATTTTCACTTCCAGACTTTAAAGCACTTTATCTAGCCACAGTGACCAAAATAGCATGATACTTGCACAAAGATAGATTATACAAGAGAATTGAGTTAAGATTTCAGAAACAGATATTCATATCTAATGGTCAAGTGATTTTTGAAAAGACTGTCTGTGAAACCCACTCAGCTGTGCCAGAATAGCTTGTTCAAGAAATGGTACTGGGAAAAGTGGATAAACATACTTAGAAAAAGAAAGAGAATCCTTAGCTCACATCTTATACAAAAATTAATTCATGATGTTTTATATTCATTATCTTCAAAATTTTAGAACAATTGATTATACTAAAAGTCATTGATTATACACTTTTTGGTAGATCATATGGTATGTGAAAAGATCTCAATAAAACTGCTTAATAAACAAATAAATAATTGTGCAAGAGTAACTAGAAATAGCAGCTATGTACTGCAGGGGAAACATAGAGCTATTGAAAGGTGTGGAATTTTCCTGTTTGTTTGTTTTTTGTTTATTATTTTTGAAATAGTAGAAATGCCCTTATAATAATTGAAGTGATGAATGACCAATTATGTGATTATGAAAAATATCTTTGATTGTACCCTTTGGGTAAATTGTATGCTATATTAATATGTATCAATAAAATCGATTTATAAAAAAATAATTAAAAATCATCAAGGATCTAAATATAGACACTAGAACCATAAAACTCTTAGAAAAAAATGTAGGGAACTTCTTCAATATCTTCTGGTTCTTAGTGCTTTCTTGGACCTCACACAAAGCACAAGCAACAAAAGAAAAAATAGGTAAATGGGACTACCTCAAAATTAAATACTTTTTTCTTCAAGACATTATCAGGAATATAAAAAGACAGCTTACTCATTGGGGAAAAGATCTTTGGAAACAATATATCTGATAAGTGACTTATCTCCATGTTATATAAAGAGATCACACAACTTAACAACAAAATGACAAGCAACCCCATTTAAAAAATTGGCAAATAATTGAACAGACATTTTTCTGAAAGTGGAAATACAAATGACCAAACGTCTTTTGAAAAGATGTTCAACATCACTAGCTATTAGGGAAAAGCAGTTGGAAACTGCAATGAGATATCATCTCACACCATACAGAGTGACCATTATTTAAAGAACAGAAAACTTCAAGTGTGATGTGGAGAAATAGGAACACTTCTTCACTGTTGTTGGGACTGCAAAATGCAACCTTCATGGAAGATGACCTGGTGGTTCCCCAGGAAATTAGATAGAGAGCTTCCATATGATCCAGCAACCCTGCTACTACAAATATATTCAGAAGAACTGAAAGCAAGGATGCCAACAGATATTTGCACACCAATGTTCATAGAGGCATAATAAACAAATTATAAAAGATGGAAACAACCTAAAAGTCCATCATCCAATGAATAGATACACAAAATGTGGCATATTCATACAAAGGAATATTACTTAGCTGTAAGAAGAAATCAGTAGGGGTAGCACAAGACATTGTGGAGGAAGCTTGAAAATATGTTGAGTGAAATAAGCCAGACATAATAGGATGAATATTGTATGCTCTCACTGATATGAACTAAATAAAATGAGTAGACTAATGGAGTACAACTATGAAATGTAGGTTGATGGGAAACAGAATGTGGGATGAAATGGTGGAGAAGATGCTGGATGAATGTAGAACATTTAATAAGGTAAAATGTAAATAGGTAGTAAAGGTTGAACTTGATGGTAACACGTTATAATGATTGTAACAAACACTTGATTTACAGATATGATTGTGGCTGAAATAAGTAATCTAGGAAGATTACTGTTAGTTGAATAACAGCTGGATGATAATATTGGGAATGTATAAATGATTATTTTGGAAGCAAATGAGGAATGTGGTTAATAATATAAATACAGGAACGTTCCACTACAGTGTGTTAAGAACGTGGTGAAAATATAACTCATGTAATTTATGGACTATAATTAACAACATTGTAATGTTTTGCAACAAAAACAAACTTGACTCTATTAATTCTAAAGGTAAAAAAATATATATTGGGTTTGGTTTTGTAAGATATGAATACAAATAAGAATTGTTTTCTCATCTTCTTTTTTTTCATTAATAAAGAGACCTGTGTTCACCTGTGTATCTTTCTGGTGAATACTAGAACAACTGAGTTGGCAGTTGGAATTAGATAGATAAAAATGCCTGAAAAAGAACTTTTTGGAGTGATGTTTCCATAACTTGTTGAGCTGCCTTTTTCTGTTCTTCTATTTTTGGGAATTTAAAGCAAAGTTGTTGAATAAATATATATTGCTTGCTAATGAATCCACAGATAAATAATGAATTGGATGGCTGAAAATTGTAGGCAGGTTACCAAATTATTCAGAAACTCTTAATATGACCATGTTACTTTTTAAAAACCATATATTTTTATTTTTTCTAAAGATAATTAGATTACATAAAATGTTACATAAAAAAGGTCAGGGGTTCCCATATGCCCACTCTCAACACTTCTCACATTTCCCCACATTAACAACTTCTTTCATTAGTGTGGTGCATTCATTGAAATTGATGAAATCATTTAGGCATAGATTATAGTTTACACTGTAGCTTACATTCTCTCCCACTCAATTCTGTAGGTTATGGCAGGATATATAATGGCCTGTATCTGTCAATGCAATGTCAGTCAGGACAATTCCAAGTCCCAAAAATGCCCCCATATTACAACTCATTTTCCCTCTCCTTGTTTTCAGCACCTCTAGTGATCACAGTCTCTACATCAGTGATATAATTTCTTTCATTGCTAGCATCACAATAAGTCTATAGTAGAATGCCAGTAAGTCCACTCTAGTCCATATTTTATCCACCAATCCTGAGGATTCTGGGATGGTGATGCCCAGTCCAACTTCAGTTGAGAAGGGGCTTTGATCCCATATTGGTGATGTTTGGTGCTTTCTTGCTTGCAGTTGTAGACTCCCTTGGTTCCTTTTTATGGTAGTTGCCAGTACTCACCTCCTTGTTAGTTGTCCTGGTTGAGCCCAATATACTGGAGAGTAGGTGTTACAACTCTCCTGAGGCTCAGGGCTCAGCTGGCACATTGACAGCCAAAAGATTCAAATCTCTTGGAGAAACACCTACCAACTCCAGCACAAAATAAAGGTTCAAACAGAAGTCACAGAAGAGGTATGTGTAGAGAAATCACAACTGAGTCTATTTCTGACATACTCAGGGGCACAAACTTTAAAGTGGGTCCCACTGGCAAGACAACAATTTCCTGAGCTATCTTTCATTTCTATATGTCCTCAATGTCTCCAGAGTTCTTGGGAGCCCCATGATTTGGGACAGTATCTACTTTGGGAGTTTCTGAGATCCTGCTGAGATGTGCATAAGTGTTACCTCTGGAATGATCTCCCAACTCACTTTGAAGTCTCTTAGCCATATAAACTCTTTAGTCTTTACATTTCACCTCTTTTATTGAAAGTCTTTTTTCAGTTTCAATGTTACTTGGTGTTTTGGTAGTAAATCCTTGGAGCCAGGGAGTCTCATCCCTGGGAGTCATGTCCCACATTGGGGGAAAGGTAATGCATTTATATGCTGAGTTTGGATTAGAGAGAGGTCAAACTTAAAAAACATGGAGGTTCTCAGCAGGTAACTCTTAGGCACCCTATAACACTAGGGTAAGTTCCAATTTCAAGAGCAAAGGCTTATCAGCATAGTCATCAATATCAAGGGCCCGTCAATGTGCCATCCTTCTTCACTAGTCATTGCCCCTGTACTTGGGTGACTGTTGTAGTTTCATTAGAGAAACTGGCAGATCTCTCCAGGATGGGAATTCAATATTCTTTCATGTGTGTGAATCTCTAGCCACTGTGACAATACCCCATGAACATTTGAACACATTTATATACCTTATATGTATAACAAATGAACTTCCTCCCATGTATCCCCATCACTGATATCCCACATCAATGATTCTCCCAATCAATGGTTGTCACCTTTCTGTGATCTGAAACTTCTTCAAAAATGAAGCCAAGTATATTACCAAATACAATTAATAGGAAAATGAAATGATACCGATAGGTTTAAGCATAAGAAATAAACTACAGGAAG
>JAQZBX010018721.1:23579-34576 GCA_029593785.1 Cabassous unicinctus | reverse complement strand
GAAAGAAAGAAAACAAAAGAAACAATGTACAATGTACAAACGGATACAAGCCATTGTATATTTTTCCATAACTTACAAAATTGTGTGGGACAAAGTGTACACTATAATGTAAACTGTAGTCCATAGGTAGAATATTAGAAAGGAAACAGGGAATGTGCTATGGGGAATTTGAAAAATATGCAATCACATTGTCTCCTTAATGCACTCAAATTATAAGTAAGTTTGACATCCACAATTCAGTCTACATGATATTGGTTGAGGTCGATTGTGTGTGCTGGCTCCTTGCAGCCTGTTCTATCTCTTTCTGGCTTGTGTTCCTGTCCCCCAGGGGATGGAGAAGAAGTGGGTGCATTGCCCATTTAACCAATCTCACGGCAAGATCCTCTTACTACCCGATTGCAGAAAGAAGGCATATTTGTGGAGGGCACTGCATCAGTGAATTCTTCTTGAATATACAGTGTTCCTGATGATAACAGAAGTATCAACATTTTTAGCTGGCTTGTTTTTCAGTATTTTCTATACTACAATTACTTGAAAGACATAACTCTATCTTCTTCAATAAGATAAGTGTGCATGCTTACTATGTGTTTAATTTTTTTTTAATTATTAATACATTTTTAAAATTTTTTAAAAGATAATTTAGATTACATAAATGTTATATAAAAAAACATAGAGTATTCCCATATGTCACACACTCTACCTTTCACACACTTTACCACGTTAAAACATCATTCATTAGTGTGGTACAGATATTACAATTGATGAAGTCGAGAAGATCATCATCTCACGCCCTGTACATAAATTAAATCAAGATGGATCAAAGACCTAAATATAAGAGCCAAGACCATAAATCTACTGGAAGGTAATGTAGGGAAGCATCTACAAGATCTTGCAGTAAGAAATTTTATCATGAACTTTACACTCAAAACATAAGCAACAAAAGAAAACATAAATACACAGGACTTCCTCAAAATTAAAAACTTTTGCACTTCAAAGGAATTTGGCAAGAAAGTGAAAATGCAGCTTACTCAAAAGGAGAAAATATTTGATAATCACATATCTGCTGGGACCTAATATCCAGCATAAATAAAGAATATCTCAAAAATAAGACAACCAGTTTTAAAAAGTGACAATTTCTTTAAAAATAATTATTCTACTATAGACTTATTATTATTCTAGGAATGGAAGAACTCTTTTCATTGATGTAAAGGCAATGGTCACCAGAGGTTCTGAGGGATGGGAGAGGGAGGAATAGATGTCATATGGGGGGATTTTCAAGTTATTGGATTTGTCCTACATGACATTGCAGTGACAGATACAAGCCATTGTATATTTTGTCATAACTTACAAAATTGTGTGGGACAAAGTGGAAACTATAATGTAAACCGTAGTCCATGGTTAATAGCAATGCTTCAATATGTGTTCATCAATTGTAGCAAATGTACCATATTAATGAAAGATGTTGTTAATGTGACAGTGTGTGGGAGAAGAAGGGAGTGGGACATATGGAATCCCTTATCATTTTTAAATAACATTTATGAAATCTAAAGCTTCTTTAAAATAAAAAAATATTAAAAATGGCCAAGTGATTTGAGTAAACCCTTCTCCAAAGAAGAAATTCAAATGGCTAAAAAACACATGAAAAGTTGCTCAACATTAGTATCTACTAGGGAAATGCAAGTCAAAACCACAATGAGATACCATATTACACCCATTAGACTGGCAGGTATTAAAACAACAGAGGATGACAAGTATTGGAGAGGATGTGGAGGAATGGGAGCCCTCATCCACTGCTGGTGGGAATATAGAATCTTGCAGCCATTGTGGAGAACATTTTGGCATTTCCTCAAAATTCTTAAAGAGCTTTTTTATGGAAAGAGTTTGCTGTTTAAAGAAAATAAGCCATATATGTAAAATATTTGGTACAGGAACTGATTGCTAAAACACAATCTTGCAGGAAAGGAATCTGGGAATTGATATATCAAATTGTTGGGAATGAGAATATCAATGACACTATTTCCAATGGATAAACATACATGATTTTGTATGTATGGGTTGAAAATAAAAATGATTCAGAATATATTGTTTGCATTAATCTCTAAAGACAAAGCTTAAGAAAGATTTTGACAAATTGATTGGTTTATGTGATAAATGAATTGCTGGGAATCATAATTCAAGGATTGTGGTGTGAGGTGGGGCTTTTACTTGCACTGCAGAGACTTCTAAAAAGAAATGATGAGCTTAGGATTTTTAATTCTCAGATTATGGTGCAATCAAAACACATAAATTTTGTAAGACTGCATGAATGAAATAACTTTCCATGAAAATTGCAGTCCTGACTTGTGTATGACATAGATTCTGAACCTGTGCATTAATAAATTACAAAATGAAAATGAAATCACAGCTTTCCCAAAGAATGTGCAGTGAATGCAAATACATAACCAATTATTTTCAAATATGTCCAATATTTTAGAGAAATGACTAATTCCAAAATGCCACCCTGGTTTGCTGTTTGTAGGGATGGCCCAGGAATCAGGTGTTGAATGAAGCATTCACCTTATTCTACCTCACAAAGAACACAGTAGGCCTACATAAAAACATGAAATTATATCCTAATATCTGGATTTAATACTTGAAAAAGACTTGGTTGGAAATTGGGATAACACACACATTGATTTTTATGATCTGTAAATGCAGACTATAATTATAGGAAATGCTAAGAGAAATTTCCTGAAAATGTCTTCAACTATGAATTTCATTTTTAAAGGGCAACCTTATGTCATTGAAAGAATCACAGAAATCATTGAGACCATCAATGTTTGAAGAATCACGCATTGTGCTGTCAATTATAACCTCACAACTCATGATAGGAAATGTGGGGGGGAGGGGAAGGAGCATATCAGAGATGGAACATGGATTACTGTAAACCAAAGCAGACTGTCTTCATTTCAGGACTTGACTTCTTTCTGGAGTCAATGAATAAAAACCCTGGTAGCTGGTACATAGCCTTTGATATGAGAGAATATTTTTCACCAAAACCATATAACAAAAGTAGTTGCTGTCATTTTGCAGTGACTGCAGTATGTCTTCATCCTTCCATAATCTTATATAATTTTATATATACAGAATTACCTGTATTAAATATTTTACTGCTGAAAATCCAGGCAACAGTTTTTGACTTCAATATTGATTCTTGGGAGTACAATAAGATTGATCACCTGATATAAAAGGATACAGAATAAACAGGTGTCCTTGAAATGGAAAGAAACTGGGAGCACTTCTGGGAAGATGGTGGACTAGTAAGACATGAGAATCTCTTCTCTTCCAGAAAAATAGCTAGAGGACAGGCTGAAACAGCCCCTTAAAATATCTAGGCTTTAGGACAGAAGGCGAAGGCTGGATACCACCCTGAAGAGAGAGGGACAAAGGAGGAAAATCATGACAAAAGAATGTCAAAGATAAAGAGAAATTCAAATGCAAAAAAACACATGAGAAATGCACCACGTAAGTAATGATTAGGGAAATGCAAATGAAAGCTACAATGAGATATCATTTCACATCTACTAGAATGGCCACTGTTAAAAAGCATGTGGAGAGATAGGAACACTTTTTCACTGTTGGTGGGAATGCAGAATGGTACAGGCACTGTGGGGGACTGCTTGGCAGTTCCTAAAGAAGTTGAATATAGACTTGGCATGTGACCCTGCAGTACCACTACTGGGTATATACCCAGAAGAACTGAGAGCAGTGACACGAATAGACATCTGCACACCGATATTCATAGCAACATTACTCACCATTGCCAAAATTTGGAAACAACCCAGGTGTCCATCAACAGAGGAATGGATAAACAAGCTGTGGTCTATTCACACGATGGAATATTATGCATCTGTAAGAAGAAATGATGTCGTAAAGCATATGACAACATGGATGAACTTGGAGGACATTACGTTGAGTGAAGCAAGGAGACACAAAAGGACACATACTGCATGAATGCATTACTATGAAACAAATATACTGTGTAACATATTGTTTCATGAAAAAATTTTTATATGTATCCAGTACATTTAACTAAGAAATGTATGTATTTATTCATCTGTGTTTGCATTTTAGTTTTAATTGTTTATATTTTCAATTAGTAAATGTACAAAATAAAGTTTAAAAAAATTAAAAAGAATTCTGAAAATTAGACAAATGGATTATTTTTCTATACACTTATAAAGTTTATATATTTACATCTCTCAGTGTATGACCTCTGTTAATCATGAGCACTTTTCTAAACTTGAGACAAAGAATCCTTTTATACAGAGAAAGTTTCTGTTTTTTAAAATTTTAAAAAACATTCTTAGATTATACAAGTATTGCATAAAAAAATATAGGGGATTCACATATGTCCCAGTCCCCACATCTCCCACATTTTCCCACATTAACAACTTATTTCATTAGTGTGATACATTCATTGCAATTGATGAACACAATTTGGAGCATTGCCACTGTATTAGTCAGCCAAAGGTGTGCTAATGTGAAATACCAAAAATGGGTTGGTCTTCATAAAGGATATTTATTTGGGGTAGAATTCCACAGATACCAGGCCATAAAGCGTTAAGTTTCTTCTCTCACCACAGTCCATTGCCATGTGTTAGAGCAAGACAGCTGCCGGCGTTTGCCAGGGTTCAGGCTTCTGGGGTTCCTCTCTTCCTGGGGCTGCGTTTCTCTCTGGGCTTAGCTCCTGTTTCCTCCACAAGTTCAGCTGCAGATGATCAGGTGAATGGCTTGCTTCTCTTCTCCTGGGGCCTTCTTTCCAACACCAAAACTGCTTCTCAAAAGACTGCTTTAACTCTGTTCTTTGCCATGCCTTTTATATTCAATTCCCCATCCACCAAGGGGTGGGGCTCAATGCCCTACTGACTGCCTTGGCCCAGTCAAAGCCCTAATCATAATTCAATCATGCCCAGATTAACAGATCAGATTACAGGCATGATCCAATTATATTTTTGGAATTCATAATTACATCAAATTCCCCAACGGTTACAGCCACTAAGCATGGTTTAAAGTTTATTTTGTAGTTTATAGTCTCTCCCACCCAATTCTGTAGGTTAAGACAACATTTATAATGGCCTGTTTCTGTCATTGCAATGTCATTCAGGACAATTCCCAAGCCCACAAAATGCTCCCGTACAGAATCTTAGCTTTCTTAAGACCTGCTTTATATACTTGTTTCGGAGACTATAGATTAAGGTGTTCATCATGGGAGTGACCACCGTGCACATCACTGAAGCTATTGCTCTTGCCCTTGAATTTTGTGTAGCAGCTGAGCTAAGATACACTCTAACCTGTGCCATAAAACAAGGTCACTACTGATAGGTGAGACCCACAAGTAGAAAAGGCTTTACACTTACCCCCAGCAGTTGAAATTCTCAAAATGGAGGATACAATCTTGGAGTAAGAGAAAAAGATCCCAGTGAGTGGAATAACACCCAGAATTCCAGATGTGACATACATCACCAGGACATTGACAAAGATTTCAGAGCAAGCAATTTGGAGTACATGATTAAGTTCACAGAAAAAATGAGGCATTTACAACTCTGTACAAAAAGACAATCACAAAACCATTAAGTCATGTAAAAGAGAGAAGAAAACAGTTAATATCCAGGATGCCAGTAGTAGAAAGCTGCAGACCTGGGGGTTCATGAGGACCATGTAGTGCAGGGGGTGGCAGATGGCCACAAAGTGGTCATAAGCCTTCACAGTCAAGAGGGAGTTTTCTAATTGTCCAAAAAGCATGAAAAAAAAAAACATCTCTCTGAGGCAGTTTGGATCAGTTTTGATTTTGCTCTCTGTCTGGATGTTCAGCAGGATCTTTGGTACAATGGTAGAGGTGAAACATATATTATCAGAAAAAGACAGGATAGAGAGGAAGAAGTCCACAGGTGTGTAGAGGTGGGAGTCTGAGATGATGGCCAGGATGATGAACAGGTTCCCCATAAGAGTGACTTGGTACATGGACAGGAACATCCCAAAGACAAGGGGCTGCAAATTTGTATCTTCTGAGAGACCCAGGATGCCAAATTGTAAAACATGTGTTTGGTTTTCCATGTAGCTAATGAAACTGTTAGATAAGAGGCCAGACCAATGAAAATTTAGCCACAACCAATGGCCAATAAATTATCATAAATGCTGTGGTTTGTAAACACACTAAATTAATGATTTATATAAAGAAAGATCTAGTTACCTTTTACTGAAAATGTCAGGGAAAACAGATCTCCTGCTTCTCCTTGATACTTTTGCTGACTAGCCATCCATGTCCATAATTGCAAAAAATTTTTCACATCATTATTTTCCACTACAAATTCTCATAGACTGTATTTTATTCAACAAGTATATTGAAAAATCATTTTGTACACTGTGATGAAAAATTTGGTATAATGTATATTGGTGAAAATAGAACAGTATTCTGAAAGTACTTAAAATTACCAAATCATAAACTTGACAATAAATAAAATGGGAAATATTGAGATGCACATAGGGTACTACAATTAATTTTTTTTATTAATTAATTTTTGGTATTATTTTTTAACAATGTTATTGTTAAGATTCCATTTCTTCCCAATATGATTTATACATTCAATCAATCCCGGTCTCTAAAATGCCTGCAGGTTATTTTGAGGATATTGACAAACTAATTCTAAAGTTTATATGGAAAAGCAAAAACCTAGAAAGCCAAAAATATTGAAGAAGATTAAAACTGTAGGGTCCCTAGTACCTGATACTACCTAGATGGGCTAAACAATACTGAAGAAGAGCAAAGTTGTAGGACCTATACAAATTTTACAAATATTGGTATGTATTGTGAAAAATTTGATTTTTACCCACAATAAAAAAAACAACAAAAAAAACACTATTATAAAAACACTATAATCAAATAGAGCTGTATTGTTGAAATAGAAAAATAAACTAATGTTAGAGAAGCAAGAATTAAACCAAAACAAATGTGATCAAATGATCCTTTATAAAGAAGTAAAGTCACTTCAAAGGAGAAAGTGTAGTCTTTTCAACAAATGGTACTGGAACAATGGTATGCACACATGCCGAACAAAAATGGAATTTATTTTATTCAATCAATATTTTGGACATTCTTTTTGAATCCTTTGATGAAAAAGTTAAAATAATGGATATTGATGATAGTAGCACAAAATTTGAATGTAATTAATAATTCTAAATTTTATGCAAAAATTAACTCAATATGAATCATATATTTACCAATAAAATGCAAAGTGTAAAACTTCTGGAATAAAACATACAAGAAAATCTAGGGGGTAGTGGTTTGGCAATGAGTGTTTAGATATAGCACGCAAAGCATTATTCAAGATAGAAGAAAATTTATAACTTGGGCTTTATTAAAATATAAAATGGCTGCTCTGTGAAATACTTGATAAAGGAATGAAAAGAAAATCAACTGGCTCAGGGAAAATATTTGAAAACAAATATCTGATAAATTATTTGTATTCAAACTATGAAGATACCTTAAAATCCAATGAAAAGAAAACAAACAAGGGAATTGGATGTGGCTCAAGTGGTTGGGCATCCATCTACCATATGGAAGGACCTGGGTTCAATCCCCAGGACATCCTGATAAAATTAAGAATTTAAAAAAGGCAAAGAATTAATTTAAAAATGGGCAAAGATCTGAACAGAATACTAACCAACAAGATATACTGTTGGCAAATGAGCATAAACAAAAAGATGCTCAAATTCTTTTGTCATTAGGGACCTGCAAAATTAAAACTGCAGTGATATATCACCACGTTTATTAAGTAGCTGAAAACCTAAACACTGATAATAACAATTACTGGTGAGGATGTGGAGCAACACGACTCTCATACATTGCTATTGAGTACAAAAATTGGTAAAGACAGAAGACAGTTCTGCAGTTTCTGTAAAACTAAACATAGTATTACCATACAATCCAGCAACTGTGCTCTATATATGTGGCTTTTATGAAAACTTAAGTCCACACAAACACTCATGGGTGAATGTGAATGTTCTAGCAGATATATTGATGATTATCTGTAAGGAACATAGAAGCCATTCAGTAGGTGAATAGATAAACACTGTGCTATATCTATACAAGGAAATATAGCTTAGAGATAGAAAAAAAGAACTGTTCCATCTAGCCACAAAATGAAGGATGAATCTCAAATGACTGCTGATAATTTAAATTAATCAATTAAAAATGCTATGTATGCATGATATCAAGTATAAGACCATGTGGATAAGGCAAAATAGCAAAGAATAAATTGATGGCCATTGGTTGGCAGGGATAGGAGGTGAAGCACAGGTGAATATTTAGAGCAGTGAAACTATTCTGTATAGTACTGTAAATGTGAGCAAATTACATTATACATTTGCAAAATCAATTGAATTTGACCACAAAAAGAGTGAACCTTGATGTGTGCAAATAAAAAATTCATTTACAAGTTAAGGGAATACCTGGATGGAATGCAAAATATTCAAAAATTATATAACTGTATTACAATGTATGGCATGCCATCTCTGAAGGAGAGAGGAAAGGTGCTGAAATATGTAATATTTAATGCTAACGAAGTCTATAAAATGAATTCAATGCACACTGGATATAAGTCCTCTATTTTAGTTAACACAGGGTCTGGGTTAATAAAACTATTACTTCTTTATCTGTATCAAGCAATGAAGTAAATGAATGGCAGATGGGGAATATGTTTCTCACTGTGGAGGGGAAGGTGAGAGATAAGCAAGAAAGGATGTTGGAGTGTTCTTTGTGATAAAGGTAGACATCAGTATGACCTTATGTTTAGGCTAATATAGATAAGGAGGATCACATGCACAGATATTTACTGATATGTGTATATGCACAAGTTGGTGGACACATATATACTTTCTTAGTCTGTGAGCAGGGAAGGCCTAGATGCCACAGAAATGGGGAGCAGAGCTTCTGCCCAGACCTTGGATTTTAACACCATTCTCCAAACCAAGACTCCTTGGAGAAATGACTGACTCTAGGACTGGAGAAAGAAACATACAAGAAGAGTCTGAAGCATATTGTATTACCAGATAGGAGGTAGGTGCTTAAATAAAATCCTCAATGAAGGGGAATATCAGAGAAAAACAGGGCACAGCTGAAAGAGTTCCCCAGGAAAAAATGGAACAAAGAGAGGAAAACAAATAAATCACTATCAAATCTCAATAAAAATTATCAAATAAATATCATAATCCATTCCTATGTAAATAAATTATTGACTGAATATATAAGAAATAACCTCTCATGGAGAAGCATTCCAATAATTTATGCAGACATTGCTTTTCCAGGAGGTGGAGCATAACTTCCACTCCTGAAGTCTGGGCTTCACTTAGTCACTTAATTCCAAAGGTGATATATGGAAATGCAGAGTAATGAGGGATTTCATAGTGGGAAAACCTACAAACACTGTTGAGCAGGGTCAGCATCAACAGTGATAATTCATGTTGATAAAATGCACCCTGGATATGATGTCATGAAAATGTCACTTTATGTCAGGTGTCTTCCTCCAAACACACATATTCCCAGTCTAGTAAGAAAAACATCAGACAAATCCCCACAGAAGTACATTTTACAAACTGCCAAATCAGCACTCCTCAAAACTATTCAGGTCATCAAACACAAGGATGGTCTGAGAAAGGGACTTAGTGACTAAGAGTTCATGACAAATAAATATAATCTGGTATTCTGGAAGGGTGATGTGAAGAACAGGGGAAAGTGAGTGCATGGTTTTGGAAACTCTGTCTACTATCCTTGCAATTTTTCTCTAAATCTGACACTATTTGAAAAATTAAGTTTATTAAGAAATAAAATTTTTGGTGAAATGCAAAAGCATAGGAAATAAAAAACAATGAGCTTCCTTCTAGATGTTATTAACTGCCTTGGACAAGATTATAACCCTACTGTAAATCTCATATTCTTCATCCATTAAATCAGAATACTGAAACCAATATCAAAGAGTAATTGAAAGAATTAAATAAAACAATTAATATAAAATGTCCACATTGTGTCTAGTATTAATAGGGAATAATTAATACATTATGACTCAAACCCACACAGACACTCCCCACACCTCTTACCCTATTTCCAGCCCTCATCATCAATGTGGGCTTTTGACAGCAGCAATACTCACATTGACCCAGAGTGAGCTTTCCACAGGGCAAAACATTGCATGAACATCACCTTCTATAAACGCTGCAGTTACTCTTCTATATCTTCAAATGTAAATATCCATCTTGTGGACAAGACACAAGTCTCTCTGTTGTTTGGCTGCTGTCAATCTGTCTGAGCTCATGTTCCACTTGTTAGTTTCTGCTGCTCATTCCTCACCGGATATTAATAAATATTCCTACAACCTAACCACACCATATGGTTATTTTGATCCCAGTTATCTGTCCTCCTTTCTTCTTGGAGTGCTTCTATCCCTTTCTCCTGCTGGAATAACCCCAATTCCTCCTTCAACACTCAGTACAATTAACACTCATTTGTGAAGAGTTCACTAACCTCCATAGTTTGAGTCCAAACTTTTGGATCATCTTCAGGAGGATTTCATAGTCACATCAGGATATTGCATGTACTAATTCTATGTTTTCAAACCCATTTTGAGGAAATTTCTTCAATAAGAAGAACATAGTGTTACTCATTTCTTTATTCCCAGAATAATATTTAGTGCCTATCATCAAGTATTTGAAGAATAAATGTTTGTTGAATGACTAAATAAAAAAAGGATGAGATAATATCATTAAACAATTACCAGTAATTATGGTCTATGGCATATATTTGTTATATTTTTTCCATACCGTCCTATTTTTAACAAAATCTCTAACAAATAGTCAAAACATTGTAAAGTACTGTGGGAGTAGTATTGTATGGGAATTCTGCATATTTCATGATTGTAAGCTCACAACTTCTCATATATATAAGAAATAATCATATATATATA
>JAQZBX010018721.1:5924-23479 GCA_029593785.1 Cabassous unicinctus | reverse complement strand
ACATATTTCATGATTGCAAGCTCACAACTTCTCATATATATAAGAAATAATCATATATATATATATGAACATGAAAGTGAATAAACTGATACCTATAACCATTTTAGAGAAAGAAGAAGCAGTGCAAGAGGAATAAAGTTTGCTGAATTAAAGCCAGAGGAGAAGGATTGGAGAAGGAAGATATTTTAGTGTACCTACTACCTACTTCACCTCAGACATTTTAAATAGGCAATACCTTGTATGATTTTGCTTTCTTTATGTATGTACCTTGTTATGCCTTAAAGTTACCACCAGTAAAAGGGTTACCTATAGCTATAACACATTCCCCCAGTACCGGTGATGATTCTGTGCCTCACCATGACATTACCAAAGAAGTGTCTGAGTTCACCAATGCAGATTCTCCCTTGAGTGAGGGATGAAGTTGGAAGCCTTGCTCCCAGGAAGGGCAGGGAAATGGAACTACTCAGGAGGTCTATAGAACACAATTGTGTTTCCTCATCACAGACATCAGTGAAGAAGACTTGGGGTAGTTTAGGAGAAGCATTTAGATTTTCTTTACCTTTGGGATTTATTTCCAATGAGTGTAATTAATGAAGTATTCTTTTGTCTCTCTTCTCCATGAGACATTTAGCTCTCTGGAGGAAAGAAAGAAAAACACAATGCAAACTTGTGCCAGTTTTGGCCTTTGGGAAGCTGCTTTGGAGCTCCATGTTCATCTCTTATCCTAGTGACTCCCTCTTCCCAGTAGGAGGTCATCTCTCTTTAGGTGTGGGCTCTAGTATTGCAAGGTTTCCCATAATAATTTCCATATTGCTGATTCTGGATAGTGATTCTGGATACACTAAAACACCTTCTGTCTGAAATGTCTCATCTGGCACTGGCTCTCATTCATGAGGCTGTACTCTTCAAAGAGGATTTCCTCTTGTCTCATTGCTTCTGTTTTTTCCCTGATAGTTAGAAATATCTGTTCAACTTATTCAACTGTTTGTTTCCTCAGTCATTCAACAAATATTTATTCAGAATACTCTATAGTAAACACTAAACTATGTTCTGGGCACGAAGATAAATGTAAGGTATGGTGCTTTCTCTCATACATCTCCCTGTCTAAACAGGCCAAAAGACATAGCAATAAATATGTACAACACCGTAAGCTGGCATACTCAGACCTGGTGAAATATAATTCCATATGAAGATTGCCTTTTCCATTTCTGCTTAAATCTTTCCTGGGCCTTTGATAGGGACTACCTTGAAGCTATGGATCACTTTGGGCAGTGCTGACAGCTTAATAATAGAAATCCTTCCTATCCATGAACACAGGATATCTGACCATTCCCTTACATCTTCTCTAATTTCTTGCAACAGTAATTTCCAGTTTTCAATGCCAAGTCCTTCAAATCTTTAAAGTTATTCCTAGGTATGTAGTTCTTGTAGATGTTATGGTGTATGCATTTTTTTAAATGCACAGTTAAGAATGTTCTCTGCAGGTGGATAAAACAACAAATTTCTACATGTCAAGTTCATACCTAGGAGCAGATGTGGCTCAAGCAGTTGAGTGCCTGCCTCCTACATAGGAGATCCTGGGTTTGGTTCTTGGTACTTCCTGTAAACACAAAAACAAATAACAAGCAAAAGAAACAAACAAACAAAAAAACAACTCAGGTAAGCCGTTGTGGCTTAGTGGTTGAGCACCTGCTGCCACACATGAGATACTGGTTCAATCCCCGGCAATTTGTACATTAAAAAAAAAAAAAACAAAAAAACTTTGTACGTTGAATTTTGGCTGCATTCATTTATGAGTTCTAGAGGTTTCTTGTGTAAGCTTTGGCATGTTCTCTACAAAGGCTCATGACATCACTGAAAACAGATGATTTTACTTCTACCTTTCTAATTTGGATATATTTTATTTAGTTTTATGGCCTAATTTCCTACCTTCCAGTACAACCTTGAATAGCAATAGTGAAACAGGCATCCTTGTCTTGTTCCAGACTTCAAGGGAATGGCTTTCACTCTTTCCACACTGGAGATAAGTTTACCTGTGTTTTTACAGTGATGCTGTTCATCATGTTGAGGAATTACTTTCTATACTGATTTTTGAGTGTTTTTACTGTGAAGTGATGTTGGAATTTATCATTCACATTTTCTGCATGAATTGAGGTTTTCAACTGATTTTCGTCTTCACTGTGTTAATGTGGTGTATTACATTGATTTTCATATGTTGAACACCCTAATCTCATTAGATCATGGATACTTCTTTTAATATACTATTGGATTTAATATGTTAGTTTTTCTTGAGTGATTTTGGATCTATATATTTTTTTCTTTTTAAATAAAATTTTATTGAAACTTATCATTCATACATGAATATACATAAACAATAACTGTATGGTAAAAGTTGTGAAGTTACAAAACAGGCATGCATATGATTATATAGGTGCTCATACATCATCCCACCACGAGTACTTTGTATTTTTAGTGAAACATTTGTCACAAACTATGAAAGAGCATCATCAAAATGCTAACTATAGCCCATATCTTTTTTTTTTAAAGATTTATTTATTTTATTTATTCATCCCCCCCTTGCTGCTTGTGCTGCTGTGTCCATTCACTGCACGTCCTCTCCGTGTCCGCTCATCTCCCCCTTGCCGCGAGGTCCTACCGCATCAGCCCACGGCGCCACGCGAGCCGGCCTGCCCTCGCAAGGAGGCACCGGGAAGTGAACCCGGGGCCTCTCACATGGTAAACGGGTGCTCCATCCATTGCGCCAAACCGGCTTCCTGCCGCGAGGTTGCTGCATCAGCCCACCGCACCGCTCAGGCCGATGTGCCCTCACAAGAAGGCCTTGGGATGCGAACCCGGGCCTCCCATATGGTAAACAGGGGCCCCATCCACTGAGCCACACCCGCTTCCCGCCCATATCTTATATTTGGTGTATTTCCCCCAACCCACCCACCCTATTTTTAACACTTATATTATCATTATATATTCATAGTTCATGAGAGGACATTCTCATATTTGTTCTGTTAACCACAGTTCATCTTCCACTACAGGATTCCCTGTGTCATATAGTCCCAAGAGAGTTAATTTTTTATTATTATTATTTTTTTTTTAGGGAAAGGATAAACTTATTTTGGCATTTTATTTATTTATTTATTTATTGAAATTTTAAAAGTTTTATTTTGATTATATTTTACATATATATAATCTTTTTGACTTTACACAGATATTTAACATTTTCCTTGAACATTTTAATACATAATAATAGTAATAATTTTGCTTATATTTGTTATATCCATCTGAATTTTTTTTTATGCTCTGAAAAATAGTTTGTGCAAATTATTTTTCTGTAATATTCTTTATATATATATACATATATGTTGTTGTTTTTTTAAAGATGCTTAGGTTGCATAAATATTACGCAAAAATTACATGGATTTTCATGTTCCCCACCTCCCACACCTCCCATAACATCCCACAAAAAAATCTTTCATTAGTGTGGCTCATCACCTGCAATGGATATACACATCCTGGGGCTTTGCCACTAATCATGGACCATAGTTCACATTGTAGGCCACATTCTCTCCCACACTATATTTTTAATGGAAATTGGTCTTTGGTTTTTTCCTTGTGTCTTTATGTAGCTTTGATATCACAATAATTTTAGCCTCATAGAATGAGCTTTGAAGAGATACACTGACTTCAAGTTGGAAGATTTTCAGAAGTATTATATTTACTTCTTTGAATATTTTATAAATTTCATTATGGAAACTGATCCTACACTTGTAGTTTTTGGGATATTTCTGATGACTACTTGAATCTCTTTACATGTTATAGTTTTGTGGAGATTTAATTTTTTCCCATTAATTTAAGTAAATGGTGTGTTTCTAGTAATAGGCCCATTTTTCTGTATTATCTATATTATTGGAATACAGTTGTTCATAGTATTCATTCATAATCCCTTTAATATCAGCAGTATCAAGCAAAGTTCCCAATTTCATACTGGATTTTAGTAATTTGTATCCTCTTTTTTTTCTTTTTCAATCTAAATAAACCTGGGTTATTTTATTGAAATTTTCTAATAATCAATTTCATTAGTTCTCTCAATTGTATTTTTATACTCTATTCCATTTCTCTCCACTTAAATACTTATTATTTCCTTCCTTCTACTGGATTTAAATTCATTTTGCATTCCTTTTTCTATTTCCCACAAGTCTGTAGATAGGTTATTAATTTGTGCTTTTTTTACATATGAGAATTCACACCTACAAATTTCTCTGAATCTTTAAAACTCATCAATGAATTAGTCTAACAAAAAGAATTAATTTATCCACAAAATAAAACATAAAATGGACCATGATGGGTAGCAGAGTTGAAATGATGGTCATCACTGAAGAACTTGAGATTTCACGTTGGTGAATAGGTTTCATATGAAAATGAATTCCAAAGTTCTCTTAAGTGGAGACTCTGGTTAGAGATTCCTGTGCAAAAGTGGGATCCTTAGAATTATACCGGCATTGTAAAGGTTAACAATACATAAACACATGGATCAAATATGAGCATCAAGATAAACCCTTGCCCTGACACTGATGCTACATGGTAGAAAGCCCTCTGAATGACAAGCCAGTGTGCAGTTTGAAATCACCATACTTTTGTGGCCTTAAAGCTGTAAGTGGAAAATTTAACATTAAATTTTTATGATCATCTAAAAGCAAAATAAAGTCAAATGTAAATCCTCTCTTTCCACCCAGACATCCAAGAATTCCCACAAATATAGGTGCAACAAATTAAACAGAACACAATTTTAAAAATCGACATAGACAATAAGAAAACAAGTTACCATAACTAAGAGCTAGAAGAAAAGCAGACGATGGAAAAAGCCTTTGTTTCAGATTTTGAAATTATTCAGATAATAGGAAATAACATTTTAAATGAGTTTTAGAATACTAAAAATGTATATTGCAATATATAAAATGGCATAAACATATTTCAATAACAAATAAATAGAACCTTTAATTGCTGACATATACAATGATGAAATTTCAAAATTTCCACGTAGTAGATCTGGGAGAAATTCGGCTGCAATGGAAACCAAAGTCCCACCCATGCTGAAACAGAAATTTAGAAAGTAAATCAGATTTATATCTGTGTACTTTCCGACATCTGACACCTTCCCTGTGTCCCTGCAGTTATTGCCAGTAAAGAATTACCTCCCAAGATATTTTCTTCCCACAGCAAAAGAAAACTGTGGTTCATTCCAGTGATTTTTTTGTTCCACTGGTGGTTTTCTCCTTGGATAATAAATAAATGCAAAATATCCTCATTCTGGAAACTCCAGGAGATGAAACACATATGTAACCACGTTTGGGATGATGTATCTCAGAGCTATGTGTGTGCTTCCAGTTATTCTGAGAAGGGTGATCTGGAAGGGAAGGGAAATGAGAATGGTGTCATTGGGGAAAGACACTAGGAGATGCAGTCCAATACCCTCTCATCCAATAATCTTACTCTAGCATTTGCTTCTCTTGGAAACTCAGCTCTTGGCAGTGGAGGAAGGAATGATTGCTCTTATGTATGACATAAACTTACTTTGACACTGGCTACATTATTATGGTGCATTATCTGAAGTAAATCCTGTTTTACTGTTTTCTACTGTCTTAGTTTAAATGATGTTCCCTGCACCTGAGGGTGTTTATTCTTACTTCCCCCTCTCTGGGCAATTAATATTCAATTGACAGTGTTCATCTTTTCTAAATTTCTCATGGTAGGGTCCCAAAATAATTATTCTATTTAAACAACATATTACATTTGAAGAGAAGAGAGCTCACTCAAAAGGAGTCTTTCCTCCTTCTATATAACATATATTTCATGTTTACAGGCAGCAATCCATTCTCCTACTTCTCCAGGAAAAATACTAGTATTTCCCTCTGTAACCTAGTCTTTATCCCTCACTCAATTTATGGAAGTTTACTTAGCTGAAATCTATATTTTAGGGTCTCTCTTCAAGTTTTACCTTTGAAAAAAAACCCAAATAGCAGTTAAGTTTCACTGATAGCCAACAATGTGATTTTTTTTCTTGGAGCCATTTGTAGTTTCTTAAAGAGTAAATTTAGTTTTCCATCAGAACAATTTTCTACACTTAGTTTATAGTGAATCATTATTGTTTCCACATATTCCTGGAGAAGAGTAAAATTCTACTGACAAAACCAGGAATACTTTTTTTCTTTGAGAGAAAAATAGAAGACACAATAATCGGGTAAGAAGTAAAGATATGTGAAAGGACGTAAGTTCTAGGAAGGTATAGCAGAGCTGAAAATCTCTCCATCACTTACTCATGACATATGCTTAAAAAAATCTTAGTGTATGAATCAATGCATCAGAAAGGTATTTAGAAAGACAACAGAGAAGGTTCTTAGGGAATTTTGAAAGAAATACAATCCCCCTCTCTCCTTATTTACATTTAAAATATAAGTAAGTTCCATATCCACCATCCAGTTTACACAGTATGGTGTGATGTGGGGGTGATACCTGGCTCTTTGCAGCCCTTTCTACCTCTTTCTGGCTTGTGTTCCTGTCCTCCAGAGGATGGGGAACTAGCAAGTGTGGTGCCTATTTAACCAATTCTTATAGGCATGAGCCTCCTACTACCTGATTGCAGAAAGGAGGCATATTAGTGGAGCCAATAATTTTAGTGGAGTCTTCTTGATTACATAGTGTTCCTGATAGTAACAGATATATCAACTTTCTTAGCCTATCTGTTTTTCAGTGTTTTCTATACTTCCAATTACTTGAAACACACAATTCTATCTTTTTAATAAGATAAGTATACATGCTTAAGTTATTTCTCAAAATTCTTTTTTAATTAATTTTTTTTAAAAATTTTATAGAAACTTTAGAGTACATAAATGTTACATAAATAATATAGAGGATTCCCATATGCTCTACCCCCTCACCTTCCCATACTTTCCCACATCAAAAGCATCTTTCATTAGTCTGATACATTTGTTACAATTGATGAACAAATATTCAAGCACTGCTACTATACATGGACTTTTATTTATATTTTAGTTTACACTGTCTTACACAATTTTATACTTACGACAAAATATATAATGGCCTGTATCTGTCATTGCAATGGCATGCAGGACAATGCCAATGTCCCTAAAATGCTTCCATATTACTGCAATTCTTCTCTTTCCTACCCCTCAGAACCTCTGGTGGACACTGCATTTATATCAATGATAAAAGTTCTTCCATTGCTATAACAATAATAAGTGTATAATAGAATATTAATAAGTTTAGTTTAGTCCATTGTTCATTCCACAAAATGAACAATGGACTAATGTCAAAATTATTTAAAAATTTTAATTTGGAAAGAGATTTCTGTTTGAAAAGAAGCCATACTTATAAATTATTTTGTACAAGAACTGATTGCAAAAACACAGTCTTGCAGGATTTGAATCTGGGAATTGATATATCAAATTGTTGGGAGTGAGAATACAAATGACACTATTTCCACTGGATAAATGTACACGATTGTGTATGTATAGCTTTGAAAGATTATTCAGAATATATTGTTTGCATTAATCTCTAAAGACAATGTCTAGGAAAGATTTTGACAAACCATCTGGTTTATGTGATAAGTGATTTTGCTGGGAATCATAATTGAAGGAATGTGGAGTGAGGTGAGGCTCTTACTTGCACAGGAGAGACTTCAGAAAGGAAATGTCAAGCTGAGGATTTTGAATTCTCACATTATGGTGCAATCAAATCAGAGAAATTTTATAAAACTGCATGAATAAAATATCTTTACAAAAAAACTACAGTTCTGATGTGTATGACATCAGATTCTGAATCTGTGCTTTAATAAATTACAAAATGGAAATGAATTCACAACTTTCCCAAAGAATAAGAAGTGAATGCAAATACATAAATAATTATTTTCAAATACGACCAATACCTCAGAGAAATCACTATTCCAAAATGCCACTCTGATTTGCCATTTGTAGTGATGGCCCAGGAATCAGGTGATGAATGAAGCATTCATCTTACTCTACCTCACAAAGTACACAGTAGGTCTACATAAAGACCTGCAATTGTGGCCTTCTATCTGGCTTTAATTGTTTAAAAAGATATGGTAGGAAATGGGGAAAACACCACATTGGTTTTATGATCTGTAAATGTGAACTATTATTGTAGGAAGTAAAGAGAACATTTCCTGAAAATGTCCTTAACTTTGAAAATAATTTTTAAAGAGACTACCTTACCTCACTAGAAGAATCACAGAAATTATTGAGACTATAAAAGTTTGAAGAATCAGAGATTGTGTTGTTGATTACAACCTCACTCAATTTATGATTGACAATGTGCAGGAAAAAGGAGCATATAGGAGATAGAATGTGCATTATTATAAACCAGTCAGACAATATCTCCACTCAGGATGTGACTTCTTTCTGGAGCCAATGAACCAAAAACCCGATAGCTGGTATACAGCCTTTTCTATGAGTGATTATTTTTGACTAAAATCATATAAATCAAACACTTGGTTTCATCTAGCTGTGACTGCAGTATACCTTCATCAGTCCAGAACGTGCTATAATTGTATATATACAGAATAGCCTGTATTAAATATTTTACTTTATTTAAGTCCAGAATGCTTTAGCAGTTTCTGCCTTCAATACTGATTCCAGGGAATACAATAAGAGAGATCACATGATGTAAAATAATACAGAAGAAATAGCTGTCCTTGATATACAAAAATTAAATAAATAGAAATTTATTATTCAGTAAATTACAAATTAACTTTCTATACACTTATGAAGAATCTAAATTTAGATCTCCCAGTGTTTGACTTCTGTCAATCATGAGCCTTTTTCTAAACTTGAGACAAAGAATCCTTTTATAGAGAGACTGTTTCTCAGCTTTTTTAAGGCCTGCTTTATGTTCTTGTTTCTAAGACTGTAGATAAAGGGGTTCAACATGGGAGTGACCACCGTGTACATCACTGAGGCTATTGCGCTAGCCCTTGAGTTTTGGGTAGCAGCAGAGCTAAGATACACTCCAAGACTTGTACCATAAAACAAGATCACTACAGAGAGGTGAGACCCACAAGTAGAAAATGCTTTACACTTGCCCCCAGCTGTTGAAATTCTCAAAATGGAGGATACAATCTTGGAGTAAGAGAAAAGGATTCCAGTGAATGGAATAACAGCCAGAAGTCCAGATGCAAAATACAGCACTAGGTCATTGAGGAAGGTGTCAGAGCAAGCAAGTTGGAGTACCTGATTAAGTTCACAGAAAAAGTGGTGGATTTCCAACTCTGTACAAAAAGATAATTGCAAAACCATTAAGCATTGTAAAAGGGAGTCCAGAATGCTCAATAACCAGGAGGCCAGCAGCAGGAGGCCACAGACCCGGGGGTTCATGATGACCATGTAGTGCAGGGGGTGGCAGATGGCCACAAAGCGGTCATAGGCCATCACAATCAAGAGGAAGTGGTCTAATGCTCCAAAAAGTATGTAAAAATACATCTGAGTGATGCATTTTTCAAAAGTTATGATTTTGCTTTCTGTCTGGATGTTCAGCAGCATCTTGGTTACAGTGGTGGAGGTGAAACAGATATCTGAAAAAGACAGGTTGGAGAGGAAGAAGTACATGGGTGTGTGGAGGTGGGAGTCTGAGATCATGGCCAGGATGATGAGCAGGTTTCCCATGAGGGTGACCAGGTATATGGACAGGAAAAGCCCAAAGAGGATGGACTGCACTTCTGTATCTTCTGAGAGACCCAGGAGGAAAAATTCTAAAACATAGGTTTGGTTTTCCCTTTCCATGTAGATGATGAATTTCCTGTTAAAGGTATCAGAGCAATGTAATTTTAGCCACAAGCAGTGATCAGATAAATGTAATAAATGGTATGGTTTGTATTGTAAACACATTAAGTTAATATTTTTCTTGATTTTATATAGATCTAGTGCCCTTATCTGAAAAAGTCAGGGAAAACATATGTTCCTGCTTCTCCTTGATGCTTTTGCTGACTAGAAATCCTTGTCCATATTAGAAAACACTTTGTCAAGGCAATATTTCCCATTACAAATTCTCTCAGACATTATTTTAATCAACAAACATTATCACCAGTCTTTTTGTACCCTGTGACAAAATAGTGAAGGAGAAGAGCAAAGATGTAGGAATCACATTACCTGGCTGCAACACTTACTATAAAAACACAATAATTAACAGAATCCTATTGATTAAATAGACAAATAAACCCACACAAATGGGGTCCAATGATGTTTCACAGAGGACAAGGGCAATTCGATGTAGAAAGTATGGTCTTCTCAACAATTGGAGCTGGAACAATAAGATGCAATCATGCCAAACCAAAAAGGAACTTAGGCACAGGTTTTATTCATTTCACAAAAATTAAATCAAAATGAATCATATCACTTAAAAGTAAAATGCATTTTAAAAGTGCTAGATTAAATTAAGGAAATCTAGGGACCTGTGTTATTGTAATGAGTTTTTAGATATAGCAACCAAAGCATGATCCATGAGAGAGTAAAATTTATAAGTTAATTTTTATTCAAATGTAAAATTTCTGCTCTGTGAAAGACATTGATAAGAGATTTTTTAAAAAATTAGATATTTGGAAAAAATATTTACAAAACACATCTGATAAATGATTTGTATACAAATGTACATATTACTCTTATAACCACAAAGTAAGAAAGCAAATGCTGAATTTAAAAATCGGCAAAAGGTCTGAACAGAATCCTATCCTAAGATGATATACACTTCCCAAATAAGCATACAAAAAGGAGCTCAAACTCCCTGGCACCTAAGTGCCAACTAGAAATGAATCTGGAAAAAGTCCTTGAACAAAAGGGAGAAATATTAAATACAAATGAGTTTTTATAACTAAAAGATTTCAAAGTGAGTTGGGAGGTCATTCCAGAGGTTAAGATTATGCAAGGTACAGCAAGATCTCATTGCCACAGGGAACAGTGCATCAAACAGCAAGGATACTGATGGCTCTAGAGACATCTAGACACTATAAGCAGGGCAGAGAATCTCAGGAATTCAGCATTTTGTCAGTGGGCCTTACTTTCAAATTTGTGTTCTCCAGTGTAAAAGAGTTAGATTAATTTATAGATTCCCAACACATAGTTCCTCTGTCCTTTTTATTTGAACCTATAATTTGCACTATACCTGTTAAATGTATATATTCCCAAGCCAAATTTTGGTCTTTTCAAGGGCTGGTTGAGCCCTGAATCTAAGCAGAGTTTCAACACCTAGTCTTCAGTTCATTGGATTCACACAGGACACCTAACAAGGAGATGGTGATGGACAATGCCCAACACAAGGAACAGAGAGTGTCTGCAACTGCAAGCAAGATAGTTCCATCCATTTGCCCCATGGGGTCTAAGCCCCCTCTAAATTAGAAATAGAGTGGGTGTCACAATCCCAAAATTCTCAAGTTTTGGGAATGAACAATGCACTAAAACAGACTTATTATTATTCTAGCAATAGAAGAACTTTTATCATTGATATGGAGACAGTGGCCACCAGAGATTCTGAGTGGAGGGAAAGGGAAGAGCAGGTGTAACACGGGGGCATTTTCAGGACATTAGAATTGTCTTGCATGACATTGCAATGACGGATACAGGCCATTATACATTTGGTCATAACCTAATATTGTGCTGGAGTGTTAACTATAATGTAAACTATAGTCCATGGTTAGAAGATATCCTTCAATATGTGTTCATCAATTGTAAGAAATGTACCAAACTAATGAAAGACGTTGTTAATGAGGGAAGGGGGGGCATATGGGAAACCCTTATATTGTTATGCAACACTTATGTAATGTAAACATACGTTAAAATTTAAAAATTAAAATAAATAAATGAATAATATTTTAAAAAAGCTCAACATCATTTGTCATTAGGGAATTGTAAAATTAAAACCACAATGATATAGCATCACAAGCTTATTAGAATACATAAAACCCTAAACACTGACAATACCAATTGATGTTGACTATATGCAATAGTACGTCTCTCTTTCATTGCTAGTGAGAACACAAAATGGTTCAGCCAGAAGACAATTTAGCAGTTTCTAGTAAAACTAAACTAGTCTTACCATACAATCCAGCAATTGTGCTTTTAGGTATATATGTGGCTGATATGAAAACTCGAGTCTGCACAAAATTCTACACGCGAATGTTTACAGCAGCTGTTTTTCTCATCTCCAAATCTGAAAGCAAAAAGATGTGGTTCAATAGGTTACCAGGTGAACTCACTGTGCTGTGTCTATACAATGGAACATTGTTGAGATGAAATGAAATGTTCCATCCAGCCAAAAAAAATATGAATTAACCTTAAGTGATTATTGTTAATTACAAGAAACCAGTTTTAAAATGCTGCATATGTTGGTATCAATTATATGACCTTCTGGGTAAGGCTAAAAAATGTGACAATAGGATTTTCAGAAGTTGCCAGAGGACTGATGAGAGAGAAGGAGGGTTAAGTATGTGAAGCACAGGGGAATTTTTAGAGCAATGCATCTATTCTGTGTATTGTGTAATTGCAAACAAATGACATCATGTATTTGTTAAAACCCACTGAACATGCCAAGACAAAGAGTGAAACTTAGATATGAAAGTAAAAAATCATTTACAAGGTCAAGAGAATTCCCCATAGAATGAACATGTTTCAAATCTACCCAACTATATAAAAATGTATAATTTGCACTGACAAGTGGTGCTGAGGGCAAAGGTGCAGAAAAAGAAATATACGATATGAATGGAGCTTATAAAATGAAGTCAAAAGAAACTGTGCATAAGTATAGTACTCTAGTAAAGTAACAATTCTACTAATTCTATACATGTAAACTAGAAACAAGAAATTCATAGACAGATGGGAGATGAGGGAACATATTTCTCACTGTGAAGTGAGTTCTTACAGATAAGCAAGGGGAGGAGGTTAGAATGTTCTATGTGATAATGGTTTAGAGTTAGACACAAGAGTATGAACTCATGTGTAGGTGAATATAAATACACATAGTTGTATGCAGACATATTTCTAGACATTCATATATACAAGCTTAGTATACACACATGTATTTCCGTATACTCTCTGCAGATAGGGCCTAGAGTCCTTAGTAGCAAGGTTCAAAAATAGTGCCCAGACCTCAGAATTTAACTCAATTCTCCATGAGTGTCTTCTTGTAAAAATTGCTGACTCTAGGACAGAAATATACAAGAAGCACTTGGCACATCTTCTAGTACCAAAGAGTAAACAGGTACTAAAATAAACCCCTCAGTGTTAGTGTCATAGTAAAGAAACACAGAGTGCAGCTGAAAGAGCTACCATTGCCAAAAGTAGAACAAATTGAACAAGAAAAGTAATAGTGCATCACTACCCAAAGTATGAAAGAAATGTCATGAATCCATTATGATGCAAAAATGTTTTGATTAAGTAAATAAGAAGAGACAAATCTCTCATGCAGAATAATTCAATAATTATGTGGCTATTGTTTTCTCAAGCCCATGGCGAATAAATCTCACTCCTGAAGACCTTCTCATGACTCTTTTCAAAGGTGATATGAGGAAAGGCAGGGAAATGAGGAACTTTAATCTGAGCAACCTCAAAACATTGTTGATTAAGATAAATGTCAACAATGATAAGTTACTTTGATAGAATGTACCCTGGATATGATGTGATGAAATGACACTTTATCTCTGGTGTCTTCCACCAAAAACCCATAAGTCCAGTCTAAACAAGAGAAGAACATGAGAAAAATCTAACTGAGGGATACTTTACAAGATACCTGATCTTCATTCTTCAAAACTATCCAGATTATCAAAACAAGGAGAGTCTGAAAAGCTGTCACGGTCACAAAGGGACTAAGAATTTATGACAAATAAATGAAAGGTGCTATTTGGAATGGCAGAAGTTAAGAGCAGGGGAAAGGGGATGAGAGGTTCTAAGAAACTATCTCTCAAATTCTTACAATTTTTCTGTAAATCTAACCCTGTTCTAATATTTTAAGTTTATAAAGAATTAAAATTATTAGTGAAATGCAAAATCCTAGGAACATCAAATTCCAATATTCAATCCAGACACAACTTCATGCCTTGTACAAAAATATCACATTTCTTTAATCTCACATTCTTCATCCCTTGAATCACAATAATGAAACTGATTTTATAGAATATTTGAAAGAATTAATTAATTACTATAAAATGTCTAACATTGTGCTTAGTATTAATAGCCAATATTTTACACATTATGATTCAACCATACACAGATTCACTCCCCACACCTTCCCCACATCCATTGTGCTATTTCCATCCTTTATCATCAACAGCAATACTCACATTGACCCAGAGTGAGCTTTCCTCAGGGTAAGGCTTTTCATGAGCATCCGCTTCTATAAGCCAGCACTGACTCTCCAATAACTCCAAACATAAATACCCCTCTTGAGGGCAAAACACACGGATCTTTCTTATATGGCTGCTGCCAGCCTGGCCAGCCTCATGTTCCTCTTTCAAATGTCTGTTCCTCATTTTTTTTTATCAGATATTAAGAACTATTTTTAAAACCTCAGCACATTTGTGTCCCTGTCGACTCTTCTGGGTGTGCTCCTACCCCTTTCTCCTACTGAAGTTACTCCAATTCCTCCTTCAAGGCCTAATACAATATAAAGTTCCCTTGTGAAGCCTTCACTAACCTCCACGGAATGAGTTCATTCTTTCCAATCTACTTCAACAAGATTTCAGAGCTATCTCAGGATATTGGATATACTCATTTCTATGTCTATAACCCCATTTGGATGTGATCTCCTTAATAGGAGAAGCAAAGTCTTACTCAATTCTTTATTCCCAAAATTATATTTAGAGCTCATCATGAAGTAATTGATGACTAAACATTTGTTGAATGACTGAAAGAAAAAATGAATGAATGTGGTTAAACAGATACTTTCAATAATTGTAGAGAAAGAATGAGTGTAACAAGGAAAAATACTGCTGAGAGAGGTAATACCCAAAGGTGAGAGGGCAGAAGAGAAAGACTGGAAAAAGAATATATTTCAGTGTATCTCCTCTCTATTTCCACTCAGAGTATTTAAGAAGTATGGACTTTGTATATAAAGCTTTCTCTAAGGTCATAACCTCTTGATGCACTTAAAAATACTACCAATAGAAGGAATCCATGGAGCCAAAATTCATTCCCCCTCCACGTGTGAAGATTCTGTAACTCACCATGAAATTATCAAGGCAGGTTCCAAGTTGACAAATGCGGATTCTTCCTTGAATGATGGATGAAGTTTGAATTCTGTTCCCAGGAAGAAAAGGGAGATGGAACCTGTCAAGAGGTCTCTAGAAAACAAAATTGTGTTTTCTCTTCACCAGAGATTAGTAAAGTAGACTCAAAATAGTGAAGGGGAAGCATTTAGAGTTTCTGAGCCATTAGGGTTCCATTCTCATGAGCTACATTAATGAAGTATACTCTTGTCTCAATACTCATTGAGATACTTACTTCTCTGGAGGTAAGAAAGGAATGCACAGTGAAAACTTGTGCCAGTTTTGTCCCTTGAGCCAGCTTTGGAGCTCCTTGTTCATCTCACATCCCTCCAGACACCTACATCCCAGGAGGAGGTCACCTCTCTTTAGGTGGGGATTCTAGTATTGCCAGGTTTCCCATAATGATTTCCCTGTTGAGAAGTCTGGAGAAAGATTCTGGATACACTAAACATGCTATGTCTCCATTCTGTCTCCTTTGGAGTTGGCTCTCATAAATGGAGCCACCTTCTCTCAAGAGGATTTCCTCTTGTCTCACTGCTTCTCCTTTCTCCCCCATAGTTAGTAATATCTGTTCAACTCACATAACAATTTTTTTTCTCTATCATTAAAAAAATACTTATGCAGGAATATTTTATGGCAAACACTAAACTAATTTCTGAGTATGGAAAGGAGAATAAGGTACTTTGTTCCCTCTCAAACAGTTCACAGTCTAAACAAGCAAAGAGAAAATGATGTAAATAAATATATCACCCTAAGGAGATACTACAGTCCTGGTGAATTTTAATTCCTTATGAATGATGGTTGGATTTTCTATTTCTTCCCTTAGGCCTCTGGACTTTGATAGATATTACATTGAATGCATAGATTAATTTGTGAAGCATTGGCATATTTTTAAAACAGTTTTATTCACACATCTTCCATATTGTAGAGTCTACGGCTGTCAGTTTAATCACAGAGTTTTGCATTCATCACCACAATGAATGTTAGAATATTTTTATGACTCGAAAAAGAAAAATTCCCTTATTAATGATACTTAATTTTGTTGTGATATCTTTGTTACAATTGATGAAAACATTACAATATTATTGTTACATATAGTCAGATTTTTTCCAATTTTTATTTTAAAAAAAATATAAATCCCAACAGCCCTACTCCAAGACATATACTTGTCAAGCTGTTATATGCTCAGGAAAAGAAGAGAAAGAACTGAAGGCAGTGAGAAAAAAACAAGAATCGTCACATAAAAGGGATGCTCAATAACATTGTGTTGATTTTTCATTTGAATCAAAGGAGGCAAGAAGGCAGTGGTATGAGATAGTTAAGGTACGAAAAGAAAAAAAATTCCAGTCAAAATTCTCTATACAACAACACTGGCATTCAGAAAAGATGGACATTTCAAAATATTCACAGATTAACAGAAATTAAGAGAGTATGCCAATAAGAACCCTGCAATTCAAGAAATACTAATGGGAGTTTTGCAGGTTGAAAAGAAAAAAAGCAGTAGTAAGAGAGTTGTAGGAGAGTGTAAGGACAACTAAAATAAAAAAAGAAGAATAAATACAACACATGACATACATAAACCCAAAGAAAATGTGTCTTATTGAAGTAATTCCTTAAGAGTAATACCACTGAATGTTAATGGATTAAACTCACCAGTCAAGAGAAAGAGATGGACACCATTTACATGCTGTCTAGAAGAAACCTTAGACCCAAGGATTCAAGGAGGCTGACAGTTAATGGCTGGAAAACAATATTACAAACAAACAATAACCAAAAAAGAGTGGGAGTAGCTATACTAATATAGGACAAGATAGACTTCAAAAGCAAAACTATTGCAAGAGACAAAGACAGACACTATTTACTAGTAAAAAGGGTAATCATTCAAGAAGAAAGAACAATCATAAACATTTATGCACCTAACTGGCGCACCTCAAAATACATGAGGCATACATTGGGTAAAAAAGTAGAGAAAAAGATGCTTCTACAATCATAGTGGAGGACATTAATATGCCATTATTACCATTAGAAAGAACATCTCAACAGAGAATCAAAAAAGAAAAAAGTCTTTGAATAATACATTATATGATCTGGACATACGAAACAGGGGATTCTCTTATGCTGCACACTTGACCTCCCAAACTTTCCCACATTAACATCATCCTTCATTACTGTGGTACATTTATTAAAATGGATGAACACATATTGAAATATTGCTACTAAACATGGACTATAGTTACATTAAAGTTTCCTCTCTATCCTACAC
>JAQZBX010018720.1:0-32454 GCA_029593785.1 Cabassous unicinctus | reverse complement strand
GGCAAAAAAAAAAAAAAACACATGAAGAAATGGTCAGCATCACTAATGATTAGGGAAATGCAAATCAAAACTACAATGAGATATCATTTCACACGTATTAGAATGGTCACTATTAAAAAGACAGAGAACTGCAAATGTTGGAGAGGATGTGTAGGAACACTTCTTCACTGTTGGTGGGAATGCAGAATGGTAAGCTACTGTGGAGGACTGTTTGGCAGTTCCTAAAGAAGTTGAATATAGACTTGCCATGTGACCCGGCAATACCACTACTGGGTATATACCCAGAAGAACTGAGAGCAGTGACACGAACAGACATCTGCACACTGATGCTCATAGCAACATTATTCACCATTGCCAAAAGTTGGAAACAATCCAGGTGTCCATCAACAGACAAATGGATAAACAAGCTGTGGTCTATTCATACGACAGAATATTATGCAGCTGTAAAAAGAAATGAAGTCATAAAGCATATGACAACATGAATGAACCTGGAGGACATTATGTTGAGCAAAGTAAGCCAGACACAAAAGGACAAATACTGTATGATTGCGTTATTATGAACCAAATATATTGTGTAACATATTGTTTGATTCAAAAAAAAATTTATGTGTATCTGGTACATTTAATTGAGAAATGTATGTATTTATTCATCTGTGTTTACTTTTTAGTTTTTAATTGTTTATATTTTCAATTATTAAATGTACAAAGTAAAGTTAAAAAGAAAAAAAAAATGTATGTGGTATCTCACCCAACTCTAGGAATGAAATTTGCCTGTCTTTTTCTTCTTCTCTTTCCTAAGCATTTTCAAGATTTTAGCAAATAATCCAGAAGTTATTTGATTCCTTTCCTCATTTCAATGGAATTTTGGAATGTAGAGGGCTTAATCGCACACACACAGTCAGATAGTTTCCCTGAATCAGAAAATAATCATGTAACTCTACGTGTATTTGTACACAAAATGTGTTGGTTTCTCAAAGTTCCTAAACGAATAAATCACTGATTCTAATATATGAAATGTATTCTTTGATGCTGGTAGGCATGATAAATAAGGTTGCAGGAAGCTGTTTAAAAAGAACTTTAAGTATCTCATGCCTAATTAATGTACTGTAATATGGCATGTGCTTAATGAAAAAATCATTAACTGGAATATAATCAGATGCTTAATTCAGTCCCTAGTCAATCATTTGCTTTTAAATACACCTAAGAGTAAATAGCTTGAGCTATTTTAGTTTTTACCTTCGTCTTGACCTAAACATGAACAGAGAGAAAGCTATAGCATATACCAACTGGTACCAAAGACCTCAATATGCCAAGGCATCTTTCCCTGAGATAGCTTCCTTGGGATCCCCCAAAAAGGGTTCTGTATTTAAGTTAATTTGCATTCTGTATTTCTCTCTTAGAGAATCACGATGCACATTAACTTACTAAAGACTCTCAGGTCTGTCTTAGTCTGCCTGCTATGACAAAGTACCACATACTAGGTGGCTTAAACAGCAGAAATGTATTGTCTCAAAGTTTTGGAAGCTAGAAATCTGAAATGAGGTATTGGCAGGGCCAAGCTTCCTCTGAAATCTGTAGGGTTTTGGAAGTAGCTTTCTGGCAATCTATGATGTTCTTGTCTCTGTCTCTGTCACATATTTGGCGCATGCTCTCTCCCTCCCTCCCTCTCTCTCCCTCTCTCTTTTACTGTGTCCAAATTTCCTCTGCTTATAGGGACACCAGTCATATTGGATTAAGGGCCCATCCTAATCCCGAATGGATTTATCTTAACTAATAAATTCTCAAAGATCCTGTTTCCAAATGGGGTCACATTTATGGAACAGGGAGTTAGGACTTGAACATATCTTTTGAGAAAACACAATTCAAATTGTAACAACACCAAACATTCAGACATCTGTTTAACCCTTTGTGACCAAAACTTACTTGACCATGACACGTTTTGCTTACCTTACATTGAATAATATTCTATTTGAGTAGAACATATCTTAGGAAATTCTGTGTAGTGTTCTGTTGTGAAATAATTAAAGGAGTCACTTTCACTTCTTTTTGAGTTACAATTGGTTGCAGGACTCCAAAAGTACTTCTCATGTCTTTGATATCTTAGAGTTTTAATGAAATTTTTGTCAATTTTCACTTTCAACTCCCCCTTCCTCTTTTCTTACTCAATTGTGGGACCAGGCTAAGAAATTACAGCCACAGGCACATATATTCAGAACCACCCCTCTCCTCTGATATCTAAGGATTTGGTAACATGTCAAGCTCACAGTGCCTCATTCTTCATTCCTTACTGGGCTTTTTGTCTGAGAGTGTTCCCTTAAAAAATACTCCTGACAAGCCTGGCCCAGGAGTATACCTTGAAGACATACCCAGCCATGGCTGATATTCCCCTGTATGTCTCTACAGGTGTATTCATGTCTGTGTCTCTGGTTACACTCAAATAAATATGAGCATATAATGTCATATTTATTTTTAGATCTCAGCTGCTTTCAATATAGGTACTCAAGTGTTGCTGAATGAATGAGTCAAACAATAAATGTAAAAAGTGAAAAATGGATGGGTTCTCCAACTTCTGAGTGATTTCAAATTTAGTCATTTGACCAAAAACCTCCGAGACATGATTTTCAATATATTGTCATGATTTGTTTACATGTCATTTTCCCTTTGTCTGGGAGCAAACTGATGGCAGGGAACATATCCTTCATGCTAAGTCTAGCCTGTGGCACAAATATTTTTAAGTAAATGAATAAATGAAAAACAAATTAATCTTATATTTGGAAAGCCTCTCTTTGCCATCCAAATGTTTTGGCACACTGAGGTGTTTTAAATGAAAATGGCATGAAATTAAAACTGCTTTTTACAAAAGTAAAGAAGTAAAAAACCTTTTTTTAATGTTTATAATTAAAATCTATTAAGCACTTTTTATATCTGCTCTACCACATACAAACGAAAATATATAAAATTAGCATCAGGATGAACAAAAGGCAAAATAAGTAGGTACAAACAAAAATGAGATTATGTACATGGATCAGTAAAAAAAACAAAACCAAATAGCCAGATTAAAAATGCAAAAAGAAAGAGCAATTCACAGAAGAGGAATCACAAATGACAGTAAACATGAAAAGCTGTTCACCTTCACTAGTAAACAGAAAAATGCAAACTAAAAAATAAGATTGTATTTCAACCATCAAATCGGAAAAAATTGAAAATATTTATGATATCTAGGGCTAGCAAGGACAAAAGGAAAGTAGGCACTTTCATACACAGTTGATGGGAGTATAAATTGATAAATCTGTTTTGAAGAGCATTTGGCAGTATCTCGATATTTCAGTTTGCACATATTTAGCAATGAGGACTCACTTCTACAGAAATAATTTCACATGAGAACAAAGACTTATGTGCAAGATATTGATAGCCACATTATTTATAATAGAGAAAAATTGGAAGCAAATTAAATACCACCAATATAGGAAATTTAAGTTAATATATATTTATACTATGGAATACTATAGTATACCTTTAAAAAGAATGAAGACATTTATGGATTAATTTAGGAAGATTTACAAAACATATTGTTAAATGGAAAAAAAATAGAAAACCAAAATCTAGTATAATTCCACTTTTGTTAATTTTTTATGTTTAGTGAATGACTTTCTGACTTAGAAAAGCATACAAATATCTAATGCATTGATCCGTTTTTAATGAAATGTTAAACTATGAACGAAGAAAAAATATGCTGATATCAAACAATTGATATGATACCAAATTCAACAATTATTACTGATTGGGAGGAAAATGGAAAGGTTTACATGTTTAACTCTACAAATTTCTGTATAGTTTGAATCCTCTGTAACAAAAATATAAATGTAATTTTAAAATATAACCATAATATAACCATAATATATATTTTAAAATATAACCATAATATAACCATAAATATTGTTATAACCATTATATAATGCCTGCCCAGCTTAATGCTTATATACCAAGTAGTTGAATCTTTGTAATAACAGATTACAGAGATATGAACAGCAGACATGCTGGCTCTGGGAGCTGAAAGTAGCCAAATTGGTTCTTGATAATGGACAGCTCATCTAATTCAGTAATTAAAATTTGAGTAAGGCTACTCCTTTCTTTTTATCCAGACTACTGCTCAGATCACTTGGTTAGGCTATGAGGAATAGTGAGCCCTCATATGCAACTCTGATATATCAGTGGAAGGTGAATGATGTAATGAAAACCATCACTGACTTTCAGCAAGTCAAAGATGAGTAGAGATGCTTTGAAATGTCTTAACCCTGATTCCTCAATAGATTATTTTCAAAGCATCTTTGTGAGCTAATAATAACATGATTTAAGGCAAGTAAATAAACCCCAGGGATTAATAAGTATATCAGAAGTGTTAGTATTGACACCTGAAGCATGCCCATTTTTATTGACCTTTCTACTTATTGACATAAAGAGCAGACACTATCTATATTGCCATGCAATTTTTACAATGGTAAATGAGTAATATCTCAATTTCCTCCATAGACTATGACTCCTCACTGCTCAGCTTGAAAATCCTTTTGCAGAAATAATGATCTCCCTATTAAATTGTGGTTGAATCATTTGTGCTCAATAGAGGGTGCATTTAGTTCAAGCAATACATTTTCCAACAGTGTGAACACTAACACAGAAGCCCACCATGCACAGAGTACATCGCATGGCTATTTTTCCAGTGAAGGACACAGAGAAACAATCTAAGAGCTCATTTTCTTCTTGATCTGTCAACTGTACACTCTATAGACAGCTTGTCCATCACTACACAATTGTTCAAAAGAAAATGCTTTCTCCCCTATTGGACTGTAAAAATTTATAAACTCTACGATGACCCACCTAGTTACAGATGAAATGTAATAAATGTCGGCAACTTGCTGTAACCTGACTACATCTTAATAATAAACAATAAAAAGCTTCCCTTTCATTTTAAGTACATTCTTGAAGATTTATAGAAACTTTTTATAGTGCTTTGCCAAATGTAGTTTTTATTGAATGTATCTGCAATTTTTAGTCAGAAACATTTAGGAAATGTGTTCTCCCTTTAAGAGAAAAAGAACTTTTAGAATACTTTTGAATTATAATTTTTCAAAAATTTTATTAAAAAATTCATGCAGAAAGTACAGAGTTTCCATATACCACAGCCCTCTATACATACACAGTTTTCCCTATAATTAACATTTTTTATTAGTGGGGTACCTTTATTACAAGTGATGAACTAAAATTATTATAAATATATTGGGAAGCGGGTGTGGCTCAATGGATAGAGCTCCCGTTTACCATATGGGAGGCCCCGGGTTCGCTTCCCGGGGCCTCCTTGTGAGGGCAGGCCGGCCAGCCTGCGCGGCGGGGTAGGCTGATGCAGCAAGACCTCACAGCAGGAAGCAGGTGTGGCTCAATCGATAGAGCCCCCGTTTACCATGTGGGAGGCTCCGGGTTCGCTTCCTGGGGCCTCATTGTGAGAGCAGGCCAGCCCGCGCGGCGCGGTGGGCTGATGCAGCAGGACCTCACAGCAAGGGGGAGATAAGCAGACATGGAAAAAAACACACAGCGAATGGACACAGCAAGCACAAGCAGCAAGGGGGGGATAAATAAATAAATAAATAAATAAATCTTTTTAAAAAATAAATAAATAAATATATATATATATTATTAACTGTAGTTCATGTTTATTCTAGTCCATGTAAATTAATTATAGTTTACATTAGGTTCTTTGTTTTGTACAGTTTTTCAAAAACTGTTTTAGTTTTTGTTTTTGTTGTGATAACATATATACAAGATTAAATTTCCCAATTTAACCACTTTAATAGACAATTCAGTTGTGTTAAAATATATTCACAGTGTTGTGCTACCATAACCACCATCTATTACCAAAACTTTTCCATAACTCTGTACCAATTAAACATTAACTCCTCATTCCCTACCACCACCCTTGCCCCAGTTACCTATACCCTAATTTCCAACTGTGATTTGCATATTCCAATTATTTCATATCAATTAGATCATACAATATTTGTCTTTTGTGTCTGCCTTATTTCACTCAGCATGGTATCTTCAAGGTTCATCCATATTGCAGCATGTATCAGAACTTCATTCCTTTTTACAGCCAAACAATATTCTATTTATGTATGCACCACATTTTGCTTATCCATTTGTCTATTGATGGACCCTTGGGTTACTTAAACCTTTTGGCAATTGTGAATAATACTGCTATGAAACATGATGTGCAAAACTCTATTTAAGTCCCTGCTTTCAATTCTTTTTGATATATACCTAGAAGTGGGATTGCTGGGTCATATGGTAATTCTATACACAACTTTCTGAGGAACTGCCAAACTGTTTTCCACAATGGCTGTACCATTGTACATTCCCACCAACAGTGTATGAGGGTTCCTATTTTTCTACATACTATCTTATTATTTTCAGTTATATTTTTAATAATTGCCAATCTAATGGGAATGAAGTAGTTTTGGTCCTGATTTCCATTTCTCTAATGGGTAATGATGTTTAGCACCTTTTCATGTGCTCATTAGCCATTTGAATATCCTCTTTGGAGAAATGTCTATACAAGTCCTTTGCCTGTTTTTTAATTGCATTGTTTGTCTTTTTGTTGTTGAATTGAAAGATTTCTTTATATATTCTGGATATTAAACCCTTTCAGATATATGAGTTTCCAAATATTTTCTCCCATTCTGTAGATTGTCTTTTCATTTATTGATAATGTCCTTCGATGCACAAAAGTTTAGTATTTTGATGAAGTCCAATTTATCTATATTTTCCTTTGTGTTTTTGGTGTAGAGTCAAAGAATCCGTTGCTTGATATGAGGCCCTGAAGATGTTCTTCTGTGTTTTCTTCTAGATGTTTTATAGGTTTAGTTCTTATATTTAGATCTTTGATCCATTTTGAGTTAATTTTTTAATATGGTGTGAGGTAGAGGTCCACTTTCATTCTTTTGCATGTGGATATCCAGTCTCCCCAGCACCATTTGTTGAAGAAACTATTCTTTGCCTATTGAGTGGATTTGGTACAAAGAGTTGGCTCCCCTAATTTGAAAATTAGTGATGTGGGTGATGACACAGCAGAATTACCAGAAAGGTTGTCAGGACCAGACATGGGAGAAGAGGCTGCAGAATCTCGGGAACTAACACTTTGTCCATCAGAGCCGGAATCTCTGGCAAACTTCACCCACCTAACCTCCACTTCAAACACCAAGTTGGAGACCATTGATTGAATCCATCCTATTACCCTTTCTGAGCCAGCAGCACAGGCTAGAGAGACGATAAGCAATCGCTTACCTCCTTTTCTTACGCCCAGCATTCCATCTTCCAATTGCTTGATGACTTTTCCTGATCCTAATTTCAGGTGAAGCAGCTTGTCTTTGTTAGCAGTGGAATAAAAATCTGGCCCAACACAAGATTCTGGAAGAGCCAGTCAGTATACAACATTTCCGAAAAATCTCCAACTTCTTCAGCAGGCCTCTCTGCTACAATGAGGTCCTGTGAGAGTACTGTATCCAGTGAAGAGGTGCCGTTGCACTTGGCAATGAACACCTGTTTACTGAACTCCACAGCAGCCTTTTCTGATTCAAACATGATGGAATTCTTTTGTCTCTGGACAACATAAATGGTGCTATAGTTGCTGGGCCAAACCTTTAGCTCAAAGTTCAGATGAATCCTGGCAACAGTAACTGGCTGTTGCTTTCTGTTTTAAAGAAGAATGTTATACTCCTTGGCTGTCTGGTTCTCCAGGACTGCAGCACCAAATTTGCCCTGCTTCACATATTGACCATTTGTGTATCGATATGCATGGACTGCTGTTGCAACCAGTACAGAAGAAGTACCTGTTGTGGTTGGTGCTGTTTTCAGTGTTACCTGATTTCCTGTTGCTACTGCTGCCTGGCCTTTCTTAGGCTGCTTTGGGGCTATATACTAGAAGAATTCATTTCCATGACCAGCAGCTGCCTGATCCAGTCCAAAGAGAGTGACCAATCTGGCACCACCACTAGGCGAGAAGTCAGTGTTGTCCTTCGTCACTCGCACTGAACATCGTGCTGGCCTGAAGTGTAATTTTCAATTAAGTTAAATTCTTCTAAGTTTGGCCTTTATTGGTACCCATGCTCTTTTAACTATGTGCAACTTTATTAAGGTGATATTTTAGGTGCCTGATGATTGGGTTAGAAAGGAGGGCTTTTCTATGGTTGTCTGCCTTACATCACTACATGTTCTCTGATGTATGCTGCAACATTTGTTTAACAAAGATAGCTCCTAGTAATAACTGTTAATTGGGGAAAAAATTATAGAAAATAAGCAGCATAATAACTCCCAATACATTAGTGCAGATGTAGTAACTATAAAAAGGATAATAAATCACTCTCTGGAGTATTCAGTTGCTTTTCCTATTTGGACCAAAATTATAATGGTGAAAAATGAAACTACCTTTTAACAGAGAGGAGATTGGCTGGCGAAAAAGTTTGTCATGATTTAATTTGAAGCTTTCTAAGCTTATTAAAATTTTTCTTTTTGAATTTTAAATTCCCTGAAGTACTGTCAGTCCAGAGACAGGATGGCTCAAGAGTTGATTCATTCCGTTGCTCACAAGCCCCATAAAAGCCCATATGTACTTCTTTTCATATTTCTGTTCTGCTCCTCTGTGTTCACCTTAGTTCTCTTCCTGATTGCAAGGTGGCTACTGAAGTTCCAGTCATCCACCCAGATGTAACATTTCCAGAGGAAGTAGAGGAATTGTTCACTAAGCTTTCCCAGATGCCCTCAAGATTATTTCCTCTCATATTTCATTGGCCAATGCCCATTCCTAAGTCAATCACAGGCAAAGAAAATAGGATTAGCATTATTTGTTTCGGGGAAAGCGTAGCTGTATGGAACCGTGTAGATTATCCAGATTTTACTTGGAAAGAAGAAATGGGTTTGGTGACTGTTTATTGGATAGGCATTAAACAGTATCTGCTACTCCCTTAATTTACTGTTTGCTGTATATGTATATACTTCCCCATTGGAACAATAAGCTTACTGAGAATAGGGGCTAGTTTATATTCAAATTTATATGCACCTATTTCTTATTCATGTTCAAAGCATATTACACATTTAGGAAATATTTTTTAAATTAATGAACGATTTAATTAAGTAATGCAAGACTAAGTAGTTAATCCAAAAGAATAGAAGCAAATTTACTGTGGTGTTAACAAAGCTTAAGTTTTAGAGTCCCTTAAATATAGGGGCCCTTTCCAGGGTCCTGATAATGGTCTTAAAAATGTGCTTATATGGTCATCTATTATTGTAAAATTTACAAAGGTAAGATATTTTATCTGCAATTGGTTAAGATTATCGACTCAACTTTGACTTACCCTCCATCATGTTTGTCCTAAGTGTTGGAATGACCATCAGCATTTTGGTAATTCAGTTAACAGAAAGTTGAGTTGGAGGACGTTTATTTAGTGTTCAGTGGAATATATTCTTGTACTTCTCAGTCACTTAAATGAGCAATAATGTTATTGCTAGCCACCTGGTGCAGGAATGGTTTCCAGAAATACCCCTCTGCCCACTAAACCGAATCATTGCAAGGTGATACAAAGGGGCCAGAGGTAATACAGTGATTGATTGGGCCCTACAGTGTCTAGCACCAAAAGAATGTTGCTAGTGAAGGGGAAACAAGGATTGAAAGGTAAGAAACCAGAAACTAGTCTATAAAAAATTCCTTTAGTCATCAGATATGTATAAGTAGAGGATTCTGTTTTTATCATTGACCAGTCAAAACAAAAGCTCTCAACTATCAGAAATATATTTGATTAATGAAGTGTGTACAGTTTTAAAGTCACCATATCTTTTCTTCATTTCAATGGGTATTGCATGAAATAGAATTTACCAGGATCTCTGTTTGTAGCATGCAAACCTGTTGCAGTACTACAAAGAGCAAGTTTGCCTATTGAGGCTAATCTATTAGTAAGCCTTGATAAGTTTCCCCAGATTTGTCAACAATCATAAAACATTGCATGACATTATATTCATAGAAAGTTATGAAGCCGAAAGAAATTTTTCTAAACTATTAGCAATAAAACCAAATTTTGATCAGTAATCCTAGAGGAAAGACTGAATTCCTTTCTATTTTCCTTACAGAGAATTCTGGTAAATGGCAGGTATTAGGAATTGGAAAAACAAACAGGAATAGCTCTGTCCCCTGTTCCCAAGGAACTCACAATCACAGCCATAATGAAACGTATATATGCAATATGAGATTTCATTGAGATACACTGAAAGTCTTCTGAAATTCAAACTCTACTTATGTGCATGCTTTTATAAGGGAAGGACTGTACTGTAATTTGCCAGGGTACATTTATTACAATTCTCAGCCTGTGAATTTATTTACATGCTCTCTAATGCATAAGACCATTTGGTTTTATTTACTGATATGTTTACAACTGACTTGTGCTATCTTTCCTGGCTTTTGTGCCCACATTTGTTTACACTGACACATGATGCTATCACCTTATGCTTAGATAAGATTTTAAGTGTTTTCACTGAAATCTTTCAGAATTATAGTAAAGAGATGCATTTATAACCATCAGGGAATGCTGGCTCTTGGATTCTGTGCTCCCTGGCATCTGTTAGTAAATATCTTACTACCTTCACTGGCTTTAGGGTATATATTGTTTACCTGTGGCACATCAAAAAATATCTCCCATATTTTGTAGGGAAAATTCTTTGTCTGGCTTTCATGCTTCTGAGAGTTGTTTACAGCCATCTGGCGGAAAGTCTTACTTGCACTTCACCTGCAATGATTTGTGTGTCAGGCTTTTTGTCTCTCATGGTGCATGAAAAGGACAAATGAAAGTCTTTTCCTCTGCAATATCTCTCCTACTCATAAAAGTTACTTTTCTAAACTTTAATTACAAGCATGATATACTAACTCCCTTCTCAGAGTCAGAGATCTTATTTTGCTTTCTTTTCCAATTACATCTTTTTCAAGTGCTTTATATATTTTAGTCTACCATAGGTTCTTCACTATAACAAACATAACATTTATGCTATGTTAGAGCATTGACTAGTATCTATTTTATCTCAATCTGCATCTTCAGTTTTTCCTATAGAAGCACAGATGGTTGTATATTTGTAAAAATGTTATTGGACACAATGACTACAAGGATATAGTCAGGTAATCCTGGCACTTGGCAAGAAGTTCAAATTGAAAGTATTTTCCTTTAAGTTGTCAGAGATGCAATATGATGAAATGTAATAAGCATATTCCCTATATCACTCTGAGACTCTCTGTTGTGAAGACGGATTCCGAGTTAAATTATTGTGCATTGTATTTTCCTTTCTGGGCATGAGATCACCTTTCCACATAGTCTCTTTTATAGCAGATGCTCAATAAAATATAATTTTGTTGAAAGCATTAATGTTTTTAGTATTATGGAAAGCTTGGAAACACAAAACAAACAAAAATAGAGCTATTTCTGTAACAATGCTGCATAACAAGCAATGTCCCCAAAGTCTCAGCATTTACAACAGCAAACCTTTATTTCTCACACCTGAGTCTACAGGTTAGCTGTGGCAGCTATGCTTAAAATATTAATTGAGTTCAGGTTTGCTCCACATTTGTCATCCTGGGGCCCAGCTAAAGGAGCTGCAGCTATCTGGGTATACCCTTCTCATGGTACTTCAAAGAAATCCACATTACTTCTTGGAGTATATTTCCTCTGTTATTTGGTATGTAATTTTCTACTTTTATTTGTCTTGTATGCCTTTAATTTAGGTCAAAGATTAGTATGTGTTTCTACCATAGTTTATTGGAATTGATAGGTAACCACCTAGTAATATGGTTCTTTTCCAAATGAAATGATCACTTTTTACAAAAGTGACGTGCACTTCTACCCATTTCTTTTCTAAATGAAATTATAACTTTGAAAAAAAATTACCTTGTTTTCTGTACACTTCTAAATATAAGAAATAATAATTTCATTGAAAGAGTAAAGTCTGTTTCATCTGTAATATAGCCATTACCTCCAGCCTAAAGAAAGATTTTAAAATATTTTCTGTATATTTAAATTTGTTATTATTAATTGAATACACAAACAGCATAAATTAGACCAGTGCTTTAAAGGCTCAATATAGTTTTACCTTTTTTTTCTTCAAAGTTTTCCTTCCCTGTGAAACTTGACCTGTCTCTTATATTTCCTATAATATTTGATAACTTGAAATAATCAAAAGATTTAAAAATCTTTGGTTGTAATACATTAAGCTCACAACAATAGATATTTGAAATAAATGGATTTTACCAAATAGGACCATCTAGAGATAATGGGAACTTATCAAGCCATGTGAAAGTCCACAGAATAATGAGTAAGCTTTGATGTTTGTATTAGAGTTTGGCTAAATGGTTTGTGTTCATTCAAACCTCTGTGATGTGCAACTTATTCACAAGTAACAGAAAACCTGGTTCAATTACATTAAAAACAATTATAGTGAGATCTATGTTCAATTACATTAAAAACCAACAATGGGATGAAAACATTTTGCTTGATTTTGGCTATTGATATATACAAAAATTAATTTTATTCTGTAGGCTTATTTTTAATTGTCAGCTTATTTTTTTGTTTGCTTTTATTTTGTGGGCCCCCACCAGCTCTGAGAGGTGGGGCCTGCAGCCAGTGCAGGAGTGAGGGGGAAACAGGGGAGAGGGTGGGAGGTGGGGGTCGTGGGAGGTTGTATGAATGGGAGTGAAGCCTGTTTGGTCCATCCTGCCGGGCTACTCTGGGCTGTGGCCGAGCAGCTGGAACCAGGGAACCTGGTGACACTGAATGCACCCAGCTTCCTCCTTGTTATGTATACCATTTATATACCATAAAGTTCACTGAAATAAAGTGTACAATTTAATAGTTTACACAGTTGTGCAACAGTAAATATAATCTAGTTTTAGACATTTTCATCATCCCAGAAAGGTTGTATCCAGTTAAATAATATGGGGGTTGTTGACTTTTATAAATATAAATATATTCACATATGAAAACATCTCCCAGCTTTAGTTTATTTTTCCCAAATTTCTTGTTTAAGGAAATGTATATTTGAATTTCATACTCTAATAACCATAATATCCAATTCATATTATAGCTTATTTATGTCATTACACTAAAAGAGCCACTAAAACAACATATGTAAATTAATGTTGGCATGAACATGATTAGGTTTGGAAGGTAACGACTCACATGACATCCTGAGCAGAAAAAAGAGAAAATCCTCTTCTAGCCCTATCTAGTATTCTTCCTTTGAACGTTTAACTATACAAATGTGTTTGTGAACAAAAATGAAAAGCAGCAGAGAAGAGCAAGTTATTGAAAAGATTCACAGACCAGGAAAATAGTTCCTAGTTAAATGTTTTGCTCTTGGGTCTGAGTTTTTTTTGGTACAGAGGTACTATGGGGGGGCTACCATAACAGACATGGCTCTAAGTATTTAATAAACTCACTTTTCCATCCCCCACAGTTAGAGATTTTCACTATAAAACATGGAATCCAATCTTTCTTCCCTGTTCCTGTTTTCAATAGTTAGACAAAATTTGTCTGGTTGAATACAATTAACTTTTATTCTTTATATAAGTCTTTTTCAAGATGCATTATTAGGAGGTTTTTCTGGCATATATAGTGACACTTCTGCAAATAATCAGTATTTGATCAGACTTTTTAAAGAAATATAGAACCTTGGAGGACATTTCAAAAGAAAGATTTTATTTTTATTTTTCCTAACCCAGGCCTTTTCATGGTAGAGTTGCCAGAAATGCCATAAATCTCAATAAGGCCATTCTTGTTCTAGACCAATTGACCCTCCAGTGCCAAATCCTCAGCTAGCTAAGGTGTTCTACTGGACCTTCCTGCCATTTTCTGAATAATTTATGTGATTTACAATGCCTTGCATAAAGCACTGAAACATCTCTGTGTGACTTGCTTTCGTTTGATTTACAGTGCCATCTTCTCATAATAGTGGAAAGTTGCTGAAAAAGTTTTCTCTGACATTATGATTTCCCAGTCATACTCATATGGCCATGGCTCAGTTATCAGTGTCCTCAATTTTCTGCCCTGTTGTTTTTCTAATTTAAAAAATACATATGGGCAGTCTCTTCACAAAGTCACAAATTAAATAGCATTACCATACGTGTGCTCTGCCATTACCAATGGTTACCTGACCTTTAGAACTAAGGAGAGCATCATGAGCATCGATTGAGATATTAAAAGCTGTAATATTATTAATGTTTTTAGGGTCAGCTAAAATGTTTGTGTTGCAGCTATGATGATGACTCAGAGAGTGATGTGTGTGGCTGGCAAGTGACCCTTGTCAAGGCTTCATGATGGACTGATAATAATAAAGAAGGTAAATGAGGAAAATGCTATCTGGTTCAGTGAGATAAGCATTTGTAAAGAAGATTGAGCACATATGAAGTGCTCTGCCCTACACAGAACATAAGGAGGAGCATAGGGCCTGCCAGTGTGGGTGCCTTATCATTTAAATTAGGCAATCAGGAAGAATGCTGAAGAGCATCAACACAACAGGGAGAGGCACATAAATTATTGGCAGAGAAATTCAGATGTCTAGAATCAGCAGCACCAGTACACATTTAAATAAAACTATCTTCTATCAGAAACCTAGAGTAAATAAAATCATGTCTAGTCTTCTTCTGAGGGACAGCTCTTTCAATGGTTGGGAAAATACAATTAGGATGAATTCATGAACATAATTATGAGCCAAAGTGATTGCATCAAAGACCAATGAGCCTTGTGTGTTTCATTGTTGAGCAAGGATTTTGTGTGGAAAAAGAAATAATGTTGATAAGGATTGTCTATGATGATTTAATACCATTGTTTTTTGAAATTCGTATCTCAGAGCAAATGTGCTTAGGCAACTTGAAAAGGCAAAATAACGCAGTGTTTGCAAAATGGCTATCAAAGAGTCCAGTAAACACTCAGTAAATGTGAACTATCATCATCATCATCATTATTGTTTTCTTCCAGTGGATGGTTATAATTGTGCTGGGCCAAGTAGACATTGATTTTGCATGAAGTTCTTCATCAAAGGTAGCAGAAATTAAAAACTTCGTTTTGCCCAGTATATTAACCCCGTACTTGTACCCTATTTTAGTGATTTAAATACAAATTAACTTTGATTATTTTATATCAAGCAGGGGAATGGTTGTCAGAAAACCAAGTGTCTAGTTTTTCTTTAACACTATTATGTGATCTAGAGTAAATCTACTCTCAAGGTCATAGTTAGAATAGATATCTTTTGAATCCCTTTCGGAACTAATAATCTATAGGGTAGCTCAAGGGGCAAAATTGCAGGAAAAGTATTATAATATATTACATTCACTTTTAATCTGCCCTGGGAAGTCATTTCACTACTACCCCAAGCAAGCTCCACATCTTGTTTAAGAGTGTCATTTCATTGTGTAGTACTGCAGGCTGCAGAAACTTCCATTGCATAGTGTCATTGCTGAGGGTATTAAATATTTACGAAGGATAAAAAACCTACCTTAACCTACTTGGAACTAAAGAATGCACTTTTCAAAACTATTCTATAACAGAGAGATACCTGTTGTCTTCAAACTACCTTTTACTATTGTAGTGCCTTTGACCTTCATGCAAATTCTATAGCAAATGAAGTCAAATTTTTTTCAACTGTTTATCCTTGGGCAGTACCATCTGATATGAGTAATATTCCATCAAAATGTGTTTTTTTTTCCTGAGGAAGTCTTGCTGTAATACATCATCAGAGTGACAGCCAGTGTATTATACATTATAATAAAACATCCCCAGAGCAAAGGTACATGTGATGATGAATTATGCTAATATGTTATTGTCATTTTGTTATCAGCACTCAGAGAGTGATTTAGTGAGATACATCATCAGTGAGAGATTATCTGATTTCATATTACTCAAAAAATGACACCGTCATGGAAAACCACAAGCAGATTCAGTTGATTAATAGGGTTGGTGATATTCTAGTGCCAGAACCCATGTACGGTGGTATATTAAAATGTCCTTTGAAACTGAAAACAAGTTGAAGAAAGATGAGTCCATGAGGTAAGGTTGTAAAAGCACTGTCAATTTAAATATTATTACTGTAGACAGAGTGAATAGTAAGTATAAACCAAAAGTCATCCTTTGTCCTTTATTCAAACATTTGACAGAGATTTAGTTCTACTTAATTACCTTTAGGAAGCCTGAGAACTTTTTACAAGAAGCTCTATTATAAGACCACTGTTATCCTATAAATCTACAGTCTACAGGTGACACTTTGTAAAAGATGTATCATTATGCCCCCAAATCACTGAACCACACAGACATCACTGAAACTTTGTTGTTGAATGACAACTAATTTATTCAGGATATAAGCTGATCACTTTGGTTACATCATCTTCTTTTGTGTAGAACTTGTACACATTAGTCACTCAGAAGATACTGGCTGAATTGAATTAGTGATTTGCTTATAATTTTCTTTACTCAAAACCACAGAAATAAGTCTCACACCAAACTGTTAGATTAAAAGAGCCAGACTCCATGGATTGCAAATAGAAAAAACTATTTTTCTTCCCTGCACTGCCTTTCAATCACAGTCTCTCGGGCTAATTCTTTGGCTTCTTCCCATAGCTTTCTAGATTAGGTTTCTGATCCATTCAAAGTCAGAAGGGGTCTGGAAAGGAGAATATATAAGCAGCAGGAAAGATCTTACTTGATTGGTACTCTTTTGATCTGGCGTGGATGCTCTCTGAACTTGCTAAGTAATTTAAACTGACTCTCATGAACGACTTTCATGGGTTCTTTAGGATCCCCTCCCAATCAGTATAGATCTCTTTCTTGAAAATTTCTCACAGATTCCATGCCTTTTAATGCTAATGACTAATGATTATCTTATTAATCTCTGTTTTCCAGCTGTTTGCCTCTCTGTTGGCATCACCTTATTCTAATAGGCTCCTTAGTTTCTTGGACAAAATCCTCTTGAAGGAAAAATAAAAACCAAGATGACCCCACCCCAAAAGGCCCATATAGGATCCACAGGGAACAGACTCCTCTGGCATTCACTGTTGTTAGTGAAAGCACAGCTGGATACCACTGTAGTGATAATGATAATAACTAACTTTTACTATGGCCCTGTCATTGAATTAACCTATTAAACTTCCAAAAAGGCTTAAAAGGAGGGGAGACTTTTTATGGTCAATTTACAGAGAAAGAAACTGAGGCATAGATAGATTAATTTGCCCAGTGTTATAAGATGAGAGATGGGAAGCCAAGACTCAAACCAAGGTGCTCATAGCTTCAGTGTGCATGCTCTTAACTATGATGCTAAATTATAGGTTTATAACTAAATACTATTGTTCTCCCATTAGAACAGGTACCAAGCAACCAGTTTCTCACCTTTAGTCTTTTCCAGCCACGAGTCCTAAACCAGTGCCTTTATTCCCCAAAATTCCAGTCGCAAATACAAATTCTCCCAGTGGTCCTTTCGAGGTCCCTCACTAGGCTTGAGATGAGGAGCACCATAACTATCCAGATACTTTCCCCAGAAAAATTATTTCCCTCCCAGCTTCTTCCACCTCAGGGACACTGATCACAAAATCAGCTTTTTTTGTTTTCTGTTTTTTGGGTTTTTTTTTCTTTTTAAATCTCCATTTCAAGCCTTGGTATAATATAGGTAAGACTTTTAATGTAGGATACTTGCTACTTTTTTCTTTTTTTTCTCCTTGGACTTTTGGAGTCTTAGCCAAAATTGAGACAGAAAGAGTCCATTTTAACATCCTTTTACAAAAAAATAAAGATCATTTACTGTAACCTCAAAGCAAGGAGACAGTGAGGATGTCTCCTTGTGAGTGGTAAAAACCTTAAAAGATGGATGTGCCTCAGATCTCAAGAAATGTTTCAGGGTCATGAAAGGAGTTTGTACTTCAGCTGATTTATGTGTGCAATTTCAATAGGGCGGCCTGTTCTAGAGTGCTTCCAGGGATCCACTGGTTAGATCATGATGAACTTCGTATCAACCTGTCAATGTTCAATTTGGCTTCTAGGTGTGTTATCAATTTCCAGAGTATCTAATACATTCGACTGAGCCAGTGGGGCAAGGGACACTCCACATCCCTGCAGTCATTTTATATCAATTTTTATGCCAGACTTTAGTGTACTCCCAGCCCTCTTGCTTCCATTTAAAATTTCCTCCAAACACCCCAATATGGGTTGGAAGAGTATTCTTACCTCTTTTATACATTCTGTACCTGGCATTAATGGTATTTTAAATGAAGGAAAATATGAATGATTTTTTAAAGATAAAAGCAGTAAAAATAGTCAGTGTATGGATGTTTTATTTATCTATTTACTAATGAAATAGTTATGGTTTTCAAAACAAAAGAAATTGGTTACAAGCTGCTTCACAATGTAATTCTTGGCTTAAGTTTTTTTTTGTAAAACTGCATTTTGCAACCAATGAATTCTTTCTCCTTACGGAAAATTTACCTAAACCTACCTTTTACCTCTAAAAGTTGAAACAGGAAATCGTAATACCTAGAAAAGTGAAGCAATAAATTTCAAGATGAGCACAAACAAGTTTATTTGTAAAGCTCTTTGCAGTTACAGAATAATTTTATTCATAATATTTCATTAGATCTTGACAAAAATAGGGCAGTTTTATATAATGGAAAGAACACTACTTTGAAGGTAAAGGCCTGCATCCACGTCTTAGATCTGGCACTTGCTGCTGTGTTACCTTGGACCATTTTCCTACCCTTTTGGACCTTCAGTTTCTTCAACTGAAAATGGTGATAACTGCTTCTCTTAACCATAAATAAGTTGAGTTCAGGATCTGTGTCTTATTTATTTTTGTGCCCATAGGGTCTATCCCAGTGCCTGGCAATAAATGCTTCAGGATGAGTAAATAAGTCTGGGAGGAATTATTACCCTCTATATACAGATGAACTGACTGAGGCTTAAAACGTTAATGTGCTTTTGTGTTCCATAACCGGTAAGGAAAATGGCATAGTAAATTTGTGAGAACAGAATCAAATTCTGGAAATGCTGACGTATGTGGGTAAAATACAGAGTTTTTTTAAAAATTAGTCATTATAGAGAGAGCACCCAGGTGTATACAGACAAATAGCTTTCAGAAGCACATACTTCAGGATGTTCCACTGTGAGAATGAGTTTACATCTACCTTACACCCATGGATACTTGCAATTAGCAATAAGTACTAAGAAGTAACCCCCTCTTGGTGGAGATCAGGAATATACAAAAGGCATAACATATAGTATCCTTCACAAAATGTATAGCACAGAGACTAAACATGAAGAGAAATAATACTAATTGTTACGCTTACTGTGAGTAAGCACTGTCGTGTTTTAGATGCATTATGTTCTTTAATCTACACAACAGCTCTATGTGGTACTCTCAATACTTTCATTTTACAGATGAAAAAAAATTGAGATGTGGGAGGTTAGGCAACTTTCCCAAAGACACAGAGCTATACGTGGCAGAGTCAGAATTCAGATCTAAGCCTGAGCTCTTAACCTCTACTTTACTGCATAGTATAGAAAATATAAAAATATAGGACAAAAGCAGTAGTCCTGATATGAAAATTCCATACAGAAGGTAAAACTTATCTCAGCAAAAATAAAGCCTGGAAGAATAAGTTGTGCTTCATGCAATGTCCAAGAAATATCTAGAAAACATAAATATTAACTCCTTTTTGCCACTAAACCCCTTACATCACAATTTTCTATAACACATGTTTGGATTAGCATTTGACTAATATATTTTGTCTGAACTTGCATATGACTAGTATAAATACCCTGAATTTTCAAGGGATAGCAGAAATAATGATTCTTTGTCAACTCTCCTAGTCCGGGTTCCCTAGAAAATGATGATGATTTGCTTTGGAGGTGCAAAACCAGGACGGATGGATAAGAAAAATTGGAAGTGAGGCAAGAAAGGATGTGAAATAATACCACACTGTATTACTGTGCTTGGTACTTTTTCACAATGAACTACAAACAGACACCACAATTGAGAGGTCCAATTTCCATCCAGGACTTCTCTAAATGAGCTGGAAGTAGAAACCAGGCTTTAAAATCATATATGGATGGAGGAAGATGGAGAGATTTCTCTGTGCAGCCCCCTCCTGGCTCCTGTTTCCCATTGGCCAAAGCTAAAAATTGGTCCTATAGAATTTCCTAAGTGGTCACACTAAAAAAATAACTTCTCTGAGTGGATTTTTCTTTCTTTCTTCTACCCAGTATACATATATGTGAGAAAACAAAACAAAACAAAAGTTTGACACCTATCCTTATTCCTCTCAGGGTAAACTACTTAAACTATAAATGTAATATGGACTAAATTATTTAAAAACCATTTGGAATTAAATGGGAGATAAGGATTATTTTTTAAACATGGAGTTATTAATTTTAATTCCTATAGAAAATCTTTCTGGTCTAATAAACTAGTGCTTAGAAGATTTGCTGTAATTCATAAATTTAGATTGTATTTATATGGTACTTCTATACTGTGTGATTGTCCTTGAAAAAAGAATTTTCCACTTAGTTTTTAAAATATTCCCCCCTCAACTTTGTTTACATGATTGATTTGGACTCTCCATTAAGATTATGTTAAGCTGAGTAAATGTCAATTCCATTCTTCACTGTAATATGTCAAATAGCAAATCAGAGGAATTGGATCAATGTCTTTAATATATAAAAATTTGATGTCATAAAGGACTATTATAGAATTATTAAATAATATGTACTAATTCTTTAGACATGGCAAGATTGCCCTGCTTCTACTCTCCACCCCCCGCCCCCCCAAATTTGCTGCCATTTCTCCATCAGCAATTAACAGGGCAACAAAAGTGATCTTTCTAAAAAATAACAAAACAAAACACAAAAATGTGATCTTATTAACCCCTTGCTTAAAGCCTTTCAATGGCTTTCCATTGCCACAAGATAAAGTCCAAATTCTTTAAATGCCTTAGGAAGCCCTTCATGCTTCCTAACCTGCTTACTTCTCTGGCGTCTTATCTCCCCACTGCCCCATCTCACACTCTACTGTCCAGTTACATTCAAATTTGTTATGCTCTCTCTTTTGAACCTCTTCCTCTCTCTTGGACCAATCATCTCTCACCCTAACCCTGATCACCACACCTCTTTTATTTGTCTAACTCCAATCTTTCAAAAGGTCCCAGCCTAGTCTTCACTTCCTCTTGGAAGCCTTCCCTAATTCTCTCCCTGTCAAGGCACCTATCACATTTCATGGCATCATTTATCATGTGGCATGGCTACCCATTAGACACTAAGCTCTGCCTTGATCTTATGCTACATCTCCAGCTTTCATTTAGCTCATTGTAATTTAGCATCTATTACGTTTAGGCCTACAATAATGAGGAAACAGCAAAGAGTTAAGCAAACACAGTCCCAGACTTATGGAACTTATATTCTGTACACAGAATGGTTATTTATTGGCAAGGAAGAGTAAAATAAAACTGGACAGCAGAGAACAAAAGAGAAAGAACAGATGGAGAAGAAAAGTGTACAGAGTAAAATGACAGAGAGCTAAGAGTCATTCAAGGAAAAGAAGGAAAGAGCCTTTAGTTAATCTCTTAAAAGCCTCTATTCCATGACAGGATACACTCTCTTTTATTTAAAACTGCCCTTTGCCATTAGCTTGTGATATCATTTGAATATGATAGGGATTTTTTTGTTGCTTCATTCTACCTGCACCCAAGTGTAGAATGATTCTGTCATATTGTGCCAGTTAGCACTCCAACGATATCCTCCAGAGCCATCTGCTGTCCACAAAGAACAAGGCTTCAGAACCCAAATGTCCACTTAAATCTGAGCAAAACAAGCTGGAAATTTATTTTTAAAAGCATTGCTTTTCCAAAATTTATTCACTAGGAAAATATGCTATCAAACAGTAAATATATAATGCAAGTAAAATTACATCTTTCAACCTGCTTAGTATGATACATGGTTTCACACACTTATTGCAGCTGATTCTGCCAGAATTAAAAGTGATTATATATATATATTTTTAAAGGACTTATATACACTACTTTTTACTACATAGATGCAGATCTTTAAGATACAATAAAATAAGGATTAAAAAAAAACAAAAAGAAACCAAGTAAATTGGGTAAGATTTTTGCATATATAAATAGTAACAGTTACTTCCCAAACTGGAAAATTTAGATTTTCTAGGAACACATTTCAAGCTGTGGTAAGAGGGTGAAATCTCATTGCCTGCCATTCTAAATGCCTAACCAAGCCTTCTATTACATGGTTATTGCCGATGTCTCCAAAATCACAGCCACGAGTTTTCTCCTTGGATTCTAAGCACCAGCAATTTCAGACAACTTGCCTGATATACTGTTGCACCCCTCTGTACCTTTGAACTCACGGTTTTCTCTGAAGGGCTGCCTGTGCCTTTTTTTGTCTTACTCCTGCTTTTCCTTTATAGTCTAGCTAAAACAGTACCTCTATTCTTCCTTCCTTCTCCTCTTTCTGCCTCTACCCAACATCCTCTTTCTGCCTCTACCCAACCTTTTCTCAAAGAGCCTTTAACTCCTTCCTTTTTTTGCCCCCAAATGAATTTCATACAGACATCTGTTTGAGTCCTTATCCTCTGTGCTACCATTATTTGTTTACATGGATGTCTCTTCTGCAACATGATCTCCTGAGGACACGGAGCATGTCATTCTTTGTGACTCTAGTACCTGGCATGTAAGATCTGCTAAAAAAGCTTTGATCAAAGAAAGAATAAGAGAATGAATGAATGAATGAATGAATGAATGCCACCAGCTGCCTTCATGGCCTCTCTGATGCTGCCCTTTATAAACTGAAAATTCAGACTGGGGAATTTCCCTTTCTTTTTCCTTATTATTAACCAAGTTCATAACGATGAATATAATAAGAAGGAACTAAAAAGTAAAATTTGATTTCCACTTAGTATGGTTCTGAGACTGCACTTTTCATTTTACATCATTTGCCTAATTCTTTCCAGCCAGTCATCCTCTCAGCAAATAATCCTTAAATTCTTATTATGCCATAGCACCATATTAAATATTCTAAAGTGGATAACAAAGAAGAATAAAGGACTCTCAAAGATTTTTTACAATATTTCTGGGGAAACAGTACATCCACATTTTTCAAAAAGCCAAATAGCATAGAAGGTATATAATGCTAAGTGCCAAATGAGTGAGGCAGATAATGGATGTTAAGACCAGGCATAAGAGGAGTGATCACCTTGGTCATGAAGAATATAGGATCTGGAAGATTGATTGGCTTTAGATAGGAGAAAAGTTGAGAAGACAGCATTCCTTGCTGGAATAAAGTGAATGAACAAATGTAAATGTTTTCAACTGAGGATAAGAAAATGGTCCTTCACATTTTAATCCAATTTACCCCCAACTTTAAAATTCAAAACACTAACATTTTAATGAATCTTTCAGCCAAAGCCCACCTTTAAAATAGATTTATTTATATTAAACTTTTTCTTTGATATTTTCAGTTCTAGCTTCCAAACATTTTTCTCAAGTTCTTAACCATCTTTGAGTGTGAACTCCTCAGCCCTGTCCTTCCCAAAGACTAATATTTACTCAGTTTTTCCCTAGACTGCCTTCTCCTCTACTGAGTGTTCATCAGTCTAAGTAGGTGGTTCCAGACAGACTGCTTCTAAAGCTGTCATTATATCATTTTATCTCTTTTCCTCCAGTTACACCCAGAGCTATCCTTTCTGACAGTTGACCATTTGAGGTTATAGTTCCACTTTGAACTGATGTCTCACAACACTACATGCGACAGTTGCAAGAAAAGACCTGCTTCTCAGATACCTTCAGTCAAAGCACCACGGATCTGTCAGGAACAGTCTGATTTAATGTATAAATGCCTGTAGGCATAGCAATGACACAGGAAGCAATGGATCTCAGGGCTAATCCTTTCTGTTTACATTTCCTTAGGCAGAAGTTGTTTGGTCTCTCTTATCTCGCTGGGATGTTTTTAGTGTTAACAAATCATTGAATATTAGACCTTCACATGAACTGCAAAATCACATGATCCGATCCCCTCAATTTTCAGAAGAATGTGAAGCAAAGCTATTTACAGCAACTTGCCCAAGATCACGCAACAAATTAGTGGGAAAAAAAGAGGGATTAGAAGCCAGGTATTTGGCTCCACTGTCACTTTCTCCCTCCACATTCCACACCATCTCTCCAAAGGAAACACCTCAGGGTTTATGAGAATTACCACAGTTTAGTCTGTTTGCAAATAATACCAATATAAATATAGGCTTGTCTCACTTTATGCAATTTCTTTTCCTAATGGCAAGATCTAAATTTTTCACCCAGAAAAAAATAGCATCAAGCCATGGATGGTGATTGATTGTGTAAGTATTATTCACTGCTTTTAGGTAATGATATTCTCACAGTGCAACCTGGTAAGAAAGCAAAGGATTCACTCTTTAGTGGCGTACATCAGTTTGAGGCCAATGGGGTAAAATATTTTATAAACATTCAAGTTATTATTTCCATGAAGAATTATATTATCATTGAACATTTAATGCATTAAATGTCTCAATATTAACAATTGCTACTGACCAAAAATAATTAATCCCTTTCTCCCCTATATGATTTATGAGGTAATTTTTTAAAAAACTATTACTTCTGTGCTAATTTTCATAGGTCTTTGCCATTAAAACTATAAATGAGAAGCTTAGGAAATCTCCAATAAACTACAGTGGAGAGAGAGGGCTCAAATGAAATGTCTTCTGTAGAGCTAGATTAAAAATTTTAAATAAAAAACAAAAGTAACTTAAGAGATGATAGGGGAGAATGCTGCTGTCCAGAGAAGAATCAGAATAGTTATTTTAACTCTATTAGTATTAGCTATCCTCCTGAGAATTTACCAAATATTAAATTTATAAAGCCATTATGAGCAATGGGTTGCTTTGAAAAAATTGCCTGTACTGTCAGACAGTATTTATGTTGTCTACACTCTACACTCAGATACAGTTTCATTTTCTTAATAGTGTATATGTTTAATTCCCTCACATTACAATAACGTTGTGTCCTCCATTACCTACCTTATAGGATGGAACAGACATCTAATCTAATGGATGTCCCCCAGATTAACATTATTCATTTGGTGATGTACCATCTCTGTTCTCATCAAAAGGAGTACAGAGAAATAGATCACTATGATTAATTTTAAGGAGCAATTTAGGAGGAAGTAGGTAAAAAAGATTCTAATTCTTGTGTCTCTTAATAGCACAAGTACTGTTTTAGTTCAAGAATATAAAAAATTAGTATTCACTGAGAGGCTTATACATTTAGACAATGAATAAAAATGTACTGTAGAGGGAGCGGATGTGGCTCAAGCAGTTGGGCACCCACCTCCCATATGGGAGGTCCCAGGTTTGGTTCCCAGTGCCTCCTAAAAAAAGAAGACAAGCAGACACAGTGAGCACACAGCAAACAGACACAGAGCAGACAGCAAGTGCAAACAATGAGGGAGGGGGGAATAATAAATAAATCTTTCTAAAAAATGTAATGCAGTTCCATGCATATAGTGGGAAAAGAGAATGTCTTTCTGTAGTTAAGAAAATTTTTAGAAAGTGGGGAGGGAAAGCTGGTGATTTAGCTATGCATATTCATTTGATATCATTTCTAATCTGTCCCAATTCTTTATGTAACATATAATCTAAATAAATTTCAAAGTAAATAATTGTTGATTTTCATAATCAGAACTGGGGGTTGGGTTAGAGTTGGTGTGAGGGGAAAACAGCAGTGCTTCCAGGAGCCAGAAGAATAATGGAAATAGGTTAAGTGGGTCTGAAGAAAGACATGGAACAGTTGATGGTCTAGGAAGCCCATGCTCTGTCTAAAGGCATTAAATCCATTAAAAACACAAAACAAAAAGCTTTGTCATCCATGAAAATCCTATCTGCAGGCCTATATCTGTCAAACACCAAGCAGTTGGTGAGCTCTAGGTTGGTTCAAAAACCCTATATCCTGAGACCTTGGTGAAAATTCATACAAAAGTTTTAGGCACAGGCAGTGAAAAATGGGAACAAGAGCCAACAATCAGGAAGTCTTTGTTCTATAAAATTATAAAAGTGTTTGACTTATACGTTTCTTACCCAAAACAATGCTATTTACCAGAGTTCTAGAGAGCTTATAATTCTATAAAAATTGATGATTAAGAACCAATGATTTGAGGACTTCTAGGAAGATGACATCAGAGTAGGTTGGCAGGGCACAACTCTCTTACAAAAACAATGGAGGAAGGGCAAAAAGTTCGAGGGAACTACTCTGAAGATCTGCAGAACAGGAGCGTGCTGTGCATCATCCAGAAGGGAGAGGGACAGAGGAATGAAGAGGCCAAAATGAAAATGGTGAGTTACTTATCCCCCACAGCTGGGAACAGTACCTATTCCCTATCCTCAAAGTAAACAGCCTTGGTGAAACCTGTGGCTCATTGAGGCCAACTGAGAAGGAAACTGAGGTCTTCCTCCATGGGAAGAGGGAGACTGCAGCAGAGGGAGGAGAGTGGTTTCTCTTCAGAGAGTTTGGCCAGCAGAGTCCACATTGAATCTCAGCGCTAGCCAGCCCAGCAAGTGGAGGTTGAATCACTTTCTATAAACCTTCATGGAAACATTCACCAAAGAGCGCCACTTACTGGCAGGATGGGAAGCTGCAAGAAGAAGACAATCTTTTTGGAGTCTTTCATGTCCCAGGACCCTTGGACCTGGTCTGCACCCCATTAGTGGATCCCTGGCCCTGTGTTTTTTTTAACATATGCTGGGCAATCATAACAAAGAAGACCTAAAGCCAATCTAGCTCAAACTCTTCCAAAAAATTGAACAGGAAAGAACACTACCAAACATATTCTATGAAGTCATCATCACCCTAATACCAAAGCCAGATAAAGATATTACAAAAAAATAAAATTACAGACCAATTACTCTAATGAATATAGATTCAAAATCCTCAACAAAATACTTTTAAACCAAATCTAAAAACATATTAAAAGAGTTATATACCACAATAAATGGGTTTTAGCCCTGGTATGCAAGGGTAGTTCAACACAAGAAAATCAATTAGTGTAATACACCACATTAGTAAATTGAAGAAGAAAAGCCACATGATGCTTTCAATTGACACAGAAAAGGCATTTGTCAAAATGCAGCATCCTTTCTTGATAAAACCACTCTGAAAGATGGCAATAGAAGGAAACTTTCTCAACATGGTAAACTGCATACATGAAAAACCCACAGCTAACATTGTATTCAATGGTGAAAGACTGAAAGCTTTCCCACTGTGATTGGGAACAAGACAATGATGCCCACTGTCACCACTTTTATTCAATACTGTGCTAGAAGTTCTAGCTAGAGAAATTAGGCAAGAAAAAGAAATAAAAGGCACACAAGTAATAAAGGAAGAAGTAAAATTTTCACTGTTCACTGACGATATTATCTTATACCTAGAAAATCCTAAAGAATCCACAATAAAGCTCCTAGAACTAATAGATGAGTTTAGCAAAGTGGCAGAATACAAGATCAATACACAAAAATCAGTAGCATTTCTATATACTACTAATGAGCAATCTGAGGATGAAGTCAGAAAAGCTATCCTATGTTTAATAGTGACTAAAAGAATCAAATATTTAGGAATAAACTTAATCAATGACATAAAGGACCTTATTCAGGAAACCACAAAACATTTCTAAAAGAAACCAAAGAAGACCTAAATAAATGGAAGGGTATTCCGTGTTCATGGATTGGAAGACTAAATATCATTAAGATGTCAATTCTACCCAAACTGATTTACAGATTCAACAAAATCCCAGTAAAAATTCCAACAGCCTTTATTGCAGAAATGGAAAAGCCAATTATCAAATTTATTTAGAAGAGTAAGGGTCCTCTAATAGCCAAAAAAAGAAACTCAAAGCTGGAGGCGTCTCACTTCCTAATGTTAAATCATATTATTTAGCTACAATGGCAAAAACAGCATGGTATTGGCATAAAGATAGATTGACCAATGGAATCAAATTGAGAATTCAGAAATAGACGCTCACATCTGTGGGCAAGTGATTTTTGACAAGTCTGTCACATCCACCCAGGTGTGTCAGAACAATCTATTCAACAAATGGTGCTGGAAGAATTGGATATCTATAGCTAAAAGAAAGAAAGATGACCCTTATCTCACACTCTATACAAAAATTAACTCAAATGGATCAAGGACCTAAGTACAAAAGCTAGAACCATAAAACTGCTAAAAGAACATGTAGGGAAATATCTTCAAGATCTTCTGGTAGGTTGTAGTTTCTTAAACCACCCAAAGCACAGGAAATGAAAGAAAAAAAATAGATAAATTGGACCACCTCAAAATTAAACACTTTTGTCCTTCAAATGACTTTGTTAAGAAGATAAAAAGGCAGCCTACTTAATGGGAGAAAATTTTCAGAAACCATTTATCTAATAAAGGTTTGATCTCCATGCTATATAAAGAGATTGTACAACTCAACGGTAAAAAGACAGACAACCCAAGTAAAAAAAAAATGGGCAAAAGACTTGATCAGTCATTTTTCCAAAGAAGAAATACAGATAACCAAAAAGCACATGAAAAGATGCTCAACATCACTAGCTATTAGGGGAATGCAGATCAAAATAATGAGATATCATTTCATACCTTACAGAATGGCCTTTATTAGGAAAACAGAGTGGAGCTGGTGTAACACAATGGTTGAGCATGTGCTTTGCATGTACAAGGTCTTGGGTTCAATCTCCAGTACCTCCTAAAAAAATAAAAAAATAAACTACAAATGCTGGAACAGATGTGGAGAAATGGGGTCACTCTGTCACTGTTGGTGGGAATATAAAAAGGTGCAGCCTCTGTAGAAGACAGTTTTGTGGTTTGGTGGTTCCTCAGGAAGATAATATGGAATTGCCATATGATCCAACAATCCCACAAATAGAAATATATTCAGAAGAACTGAAAGCAAGGACGCAAACACACATTTGCTCGCCAATGTTCATAGTGGCATTATTCACAATTGCTAAAAGATGGAAACAACCCAAGTGCCCATCAACCAATGAATGGACAAACAAAATGTGGCATATACATATGTTGGAATACTCTTCAGCTGTAAGACGAAATGAAGTCAGGGTGAACCTTGAAGACGTTATGGTGAGTGAAATAAGTCAGACACAAAAGGACAAATATTGTATGACCTCACTAATATGAACTAAATACGATGAGTAAACTCATGGAATTAAACTATAGAGTATAGGTTAGTAGGAGATAGAATGTGGGTTGAGTAGGGGAATCTGATGCTGAATGTATGTAGAATGTTTAATTAGATGTATTGTAAATATGTGGAAATGGATAGAGTTGATGGTAACACATTATAGTGAGTTTAACACTGCTGATTTGTGAAGGTGAATGTGGCTTAAAGGGGCAGTCTAGGGAGGTTAATATCAATTGAAAGCTAGAGAATCTAGGGACTGTATAACATAGTGATTTTGTTTGTGGATGATTGTGGCTAATAGTACAAATACAAGAATGTCCCTTTATTACAAGGTGTGAACAATATGGAGATACATGAGAAAAATAAAACTAATGTAATTTATATACTATAGTTAACAGTAATATTATATTTTTACAACAATGGCAAAGAAATTACTATATCAATGCTCAATAATGGGGGAGTATAAAGGGGTATGGAATTTTTCCTTTTGGAGTAATGAGAATATTTTGAAATGGACTGGGCTGATGACAGAACAACTCTGTGATGAAACTAAGAGTCACTGAGTATACACTTTGGATGGATTGTACAAGGCAGGGGACTGTATAGTACAGTGAACCCTGTGGTGAATGATGGACTGTAGTTAACATACAAATATGTGAACATTCTCTCATGAACTATAACAAATATGCAATACTAATACTTGGTGTTAATAATAAGATGGTTTTTGGAAAAATACATCAAATATAAGCTATGGACTATAAAAAGCAGTAATATTGTGATGATGTCCTTTCATCATTTGTAAAACATGTGTCACAACAATGTAAAGATGATGTATGGTAATCCTGTATGATATATCCTTTAAGAAAGGGATAACTTGACAGAGTACCAAAGTTGACATAAAATCATAAATCTCAATGAAGGAGGGGAGCATATGCTCCTATGAGAGGGGATGAGGATGTAGCTTTAAGTTGATTCCACAAAATAATGTAGTTTTTTACTATAATATTATAATTTGTTGATTTGGGAATATGAGCTAGAGGGAGATGCTCAGGAGATGGAATTATTTCAAAAAAATCAGTGTTTCCAAAAGAGGAATATTTCCCTAGTGGGGGTTTTCTGTATAACTAGGGTGTGTGAGATCTTTCTGTGACTTGCTGTAACTTCCCTGGGACACCACAGTCAGAAGGCTCCAGTATGCAGACCCCTCCACCTATGGTCCCCAAATCAGGCCACATCGGCCATAGATAATCCCACTGGCAAGTATTTATACTTTAAAGTGATTTAACAGTAAGCATATTAATGCATCTTTTGTCTGATATCAGAAAAACTCCGTGTAATGAGTTTTCCAAATAACAATTTTGAGGTTAAAAACCCACCAGGGTTAAAAAACAAAAGAGGAAGAAAAGTCAATATTTTTGTTCCATACTTTTCTAAAATGTATTATTCAGGTTGCTGCCTTCTTAAACAGAAGGTGCTTAGATTACTTTACCTTTTCTTTACCACTCTGAATCATCACTGAGACCATTAATTATTGGGCTACTATGTAACCAAGACGATGTGTGTCTCCTTTTTTCTCTCTTATCGGCTATCTGCGCATACCATCTAGGTACCATTTCATTTAACTTCTCTTCTTACAACTTCATCAGAGCTGAGAAATTGGGCAAGTATTAAAACTCATTGTGGCAGTTTGATATTATTTATGAATTCCAAAAGGAGATATTGATTATGTTTGTAAACTGGTCTGTTCATTTGGGCATGATACCCTTTGATTGATTTAAATGCAAAGGCTTTACATTTACTTGATTAAATCAAGATTAGGGCTTTGATTTGACCACATCATTAAGTTGTGCAGGTTGAGTCCCTGCCCCTTTGGTGGGCTGATAAAACAGACTGGCACACAGAAGTAGATACACAGAGGAAGAGAGACAACTCCATAGACATGGCAGAGGCCCAGGGAAGAAAGATGAGCCATTTGCCTGATAGTTTACGGCTGGCCTTGTGAAGAGACCTGAGCAGCCTAGCCCAGAAAGAAACAAGCCCTGGGAAGAAACAGCTGAGATTGGAAGAGGCTGGACCCACGGAGCCGTTAGAGGGAAGAGGAAGCCTGAACTCTTGGCAGACGTCAGCAGCCATCTTGCTCCAACACATGGCAACAGACTTTAGTGAGGGAAGTAACTTACGCTTTATGGCCTGGTAACTATAAGCTTCTACCCCAGATAAATACCTTTCGTAAAACCCAACAGAGTTCTGGTATTTTGCATCAGCACCCCTTTGGCTGACTAATACAGAATTTGGCACCAGGAGTGGGGTGGTGCTTTTGCAATTACCAAAATGCTGGAATGGTTTTATAAATGTGTAAGGGGTATTTTTTTGGAGGAATTGTGACATGCTGGGTAGAAAAGACCTAAAGTGCTTTGAAGAGACTGTTGACAGTAATATGGACTGAAAAGAGACTTTTTATGAGGCCTTAGAAATAAATGATGAAACTATTTATTGGAAACTGGAGGAAAGGCGACCCAGGTTTTAAAGTCTCAGAGAACTTAGCCAGATTAACTCCTGATGTTGTATGGAAAGCAGAATTTGAAAATGGTGAGCCATTTCAAATTCTTCATTAGCTGAAGAATTTTCCAAAGTAAACTCAGAGAATGCAGCTTGGCTTCTCCTTGCAGCTTATAGCAAAATGCTAGATGAGAGAGATAAGCTGAGGACTGAACTGTTGGGCCAAAGAAACCAGAAACTGATTCTGGAAAGTACAAGCCTCTGGAAATCAAACTCCCAGATGATAGTGCCCCATTTGACGACTTAACTAAACTTGGAACGTAAACCAGGATTGGAGATGCAGTTATCTAGGAAAGACTTGTGGAAAGTCTTACTTTCTGATGGTTTGGACCCCTGCTTCCCGCATGCTAAACCAACAAACTTTTTGAGAGAGCTGTATGAACAAAATTGCTGTTAGCCTGGAATAAAAGGGGCATGGAAAGGAAAGATCGAAGGAGAAACAGCTTTAAGAGGAAAACTGTGGAAGTTGAGATTTGGAATTAAGACATTGCCTTGGGCCAAGAGGGGAACCGCCCCCCCCCCGCCCCCATGTACAGAGTGAGTTTGCCCTGGTAGTTGAAGAGGGTAGATGTTCCCACCCTAT
>JAQZBX010018719.1:0-34388 GCA_029593785.1 Cabassous unicinctus | reverse complement strand
CCATGGGTCAAAGAAGAAATCTCAATATTTTTAACTGGATGTAAATGAAAACAAAATGTCAAAACAAGTGGGATGTAGGCAGAAAACTATACAATTAATGGTTATATTAGAAAAGAAGAATGAATTAAAATCAATGATCTATTCTGCCACCTTCAAGACCCAGAGAATAGAAGAGCAAATTAAACCCAAAGGAAGTAAATACTAAAAGCAGCATAGAAATCAATGAAACTGAATGCAAACAGACAATTGAGAATATCAATAAAGCCAAAAGCTAATCCTTTGAGAAAAACAATTAATGATGTTGATAAACTGCTTAGAATGATCAAGGATTAAAAATGGAAAAGACCCAAAGACCAAGATCAAAAAATGAAAGCCTGCACCTCCTACAGTTACATACAGTTCAACAAAACCAAAAACTTCTCTTTGTAAAAACACAGTAAAAACACAAATCAAAAGGGAAGCCTCAAGCTGGAAAAGAACAATTGCGAAACATGTATCTGACAAAGGCTATCCAGAACACATAAACAGTATTAAGCAGACATGACTTTCACCCTTTCTCTACAGCATTTAGGACTCTGGACCAGGTGGATCCACTGACGGGGAGCATTTCTCCAGGCAGACCTTGCCTGTCAGGTCCAGTGGCCCCTTTGGCCACATTTCCAGTAGGGTCATCCTTACCTCCACTCCCGTCCTCTTCCAGCCGGTAGGACACCGTGTGTGAGTGCTAAATCGGTTTTTATAGAGTTCCTGCTGAGCATCCTGGGTACTGTCAGAATCAAGGCCAAAGGAAATGTCAGAGATCATTTTTATTTATTTGTTTCAGGTTTTCCAAATAATCTGTATGTTTAATTTTCATGTGTGGCTACACTGTCAATGGTGTTAGGGGAAAAAATAGTGTTTTGATGTCTGATTCATTTAGATAATTGTCTTAATAATACTCTTAACTTTGCATATTTAAACCATCACCCAGTTGTTTCTTTATCATACATTATTCAGTAATTTAGCAAATGTTTACGGAGCCCTCTTATTTGCAAGACCATCTCAAGGAGGGATTGCTTAGAAAAATAGAATCTCATAGATGGGAGCTAACGTGTTATTTTGTGGAACAAGTGAGTCCTGACACGCCGAGAGCACCTCCCAAGCTCGCAGGTAGCGAATGGCGTGAGACGCGCACCAAAGCGTGCTTTTCCCAGCAGCACTCGCTGCACATGCTCCACTTAAAGGGGCCCGTGTAAACGCTTTACCTGGATGAGACGGTCTGAAGTTCTTCTATGAGTCCCCACAAGAGAAGGATTATGTGTTAGGCGCCGTCGTGAGGTGTGACTCAGGCTGAGTCTCCGCCCTCCTGCTGGTGCTGCCATAAGCACAGCTATTCCCACGGGAAGGGCCCGCCGCCTCCAAGACCACAAAGAGCAGCACATCTCTGAGTGAGAAGGCGGTTTAATGCGGGAAACAAGGATCTGGGGGAATCTTCCTCAAACCAGTTCAAAGTGCAAATGGGAGCTAGAGTTTCATAGGCAGAACAGAAGCAAAAACAAAAACAAAAACAGAAAAGGGGTAGTTGAGAAGAAAAACAAGTAATTAAAAAAAAAAAGTGATGCCAGGGGTCTCGTGCGGAGGGTACGTGGAATTTCCCAGCCTGCATTGCCTCAAGCACAGCAAACTTGTCCCTGATTTCAGCGGCTAATACCTGCACCGCTGTGCAGGCTAATACCTGCACAGCGGCTAATACCTGCACAGTTGTGCAGGTGTGAGGCCTTCACGGCTCCTTTCTCAGCCAACCACTCAAGGATATCAAGCTTTTTGTCTCTGAGAAAAGTGGCAGATTTACACCATTCTGTCTGGTTTTGCTTTGAGACATTATCTTATTCCTGTAAGCAAAACTGAAAATGTCTGGCTAATATCCTTCAAGGAACTAAGCGCAAAGAGTAAGCTTCTAAAATTAGATTAATAGAAAACCAACTCAATTAGTTTTAGAATTTTCAGAGCTGCTTAAGTGAAGAAATTTTTAGTAAGCACATTTTCCAGCTATCACTAAGTCTGACATAAAAGGACACAAAGAGAAATAGAAAACCACCATATTTGATCCTGCATGTGAGAGAGAGGACTGCAGGAAAGGAGAGGAGCCCCAAGAGGCCGAGAGAGGGCCTGGGTCTGCAGCCTCTCTTGGCTGGGCCCATGGAGAAGCCCACGGCTGAGGAGAAAAGCCCTGTGCCTGGGTGCCCACAGCTGAGCTCCAGGAGACAGTAGATTCTGGGGGGAAAGGGAGAGGCCTTGGCAGAGACCACCTGCCATCTTGACTCACCATGTGAAACACACCAGGATCACCAGCAGCTGACTTTGGTGAGAAAGCATCGCTGACAGCGCCTTGGTTTGGACATTTCAGGGCCTCAGAACTGTAAAATTTTACCCAAAATAAAGTCTCCTTTATAAAAGCCAACCCATTTATGTTACTCTCCATTGGCAGCCTTTGGCAACTAAAACACTAGAAAAATAATCAGATACTCAAAAAAGAAATTAAACTATATTTTACCTCATCCTCACCCTGGAATATTATTTATTGACAAATATTATAGGTGTAAGGAATCATTCTAGCAACCAAGGCTGCAAAAAAAATCAGAATGCGTTAATAGTGTCTATGAAAATTTGTTCTAGGAAATGATGGTTTTACAGAATTTAAATACCACAGTTAGACAATTTTCCACTTGCTTATCTGCTAAATCTAATTTGATGATTTCCAGAAACTTAGTAATATTATGTTCCAGAAATGCCCACGTCTTTGCCACCTTATTTCACTGAATTCTCCTAATAATACTAAGAGGACAATGTCTTCATGCTCAGTTTTCAGATGAGGAAACGGAGGTCAAGTTTACACCATTGCTCTATGTTCATCCACGGTGCATGCCTGTTCAAATCAACTGTGAACAAAGTAGGCTTGTACATTTACTTCCTCTGGAATACCATGCCATTATAGTACAAGAGGCTGTTTGATGTTCTAGGCTAATGTATTTGACACCTCCACCGTCTTTCCTTGGAAAAAGGCCAGTTAGTTACCTTCCACGTGATTCGCAAGCAGATTGGTACCAACTGACATTCAATGAGTTTGTCTGCCTTTACTGCCCTCTAGTTTTTGATCCCATGCTGGTAGCAAACCCTTTTTCTTTGTTTACATCTACCCCATATGTAAAGTGTTCTTGGCCAAAAATATGTATTTTATTCTGTTTCCATCATGGAGACAGAGACTAGAGCTCAGCATGTTCTCCCATCCCTGAGGTTAGGTTCTCCAGCAGTTACTGCTTCCTAGTCTGCTCCTCCTCATGTCATAACTACCCTACAATTACTATCACCTGACCTATAGTGCTGTAAACCCGGAGAGCTTTACACACTTGCACACTGATTTTATTTGGTCCTTACAATAGGTAGGTACTCTTCAAAATTGTATTTCTTTATGTGGTATTTTTAAGTAGTACACCAGGGCATTGTACAACCTAAATCTGTGACATGTTGCCTACTTACTTGTGTCCCAAGAGAGGAAAAATAATCCTACTTATTTTACTTGAAAATAACATCTGACTGTGATTCTTATATCTTTTGCTTCATTCATTCATTCATTCAATCATTATTCAGCCTGCATTCCCAGCAACTGTGATAGTTACAGCAGCAAATACTGTGTTGGCCAATCATCAAGAGGCTGTATACTTCTTGTTGGGAAAATGGCATGTGATATGTCTTTGTACCACATTTCAAAACAAATACCAATATACTCAGTGCTTTCCATGAAAGATTCTTTCCAAACAACCTAATCTACATAAAGTGACAGGTAGCACAGGAGTTGTGCGTGGTGACAACTTGGCTTTATTATCTCTCTCCTGGAAACCTTTGTGGGCTTCTCTACATAATTTCAGACTGGAAAACATCTCATTGCAGCTTGGTAATCAGTGACCGCAAAATGGTTTAATTTTCGTTTTGTAAAATTGTATCCTTTGCATGAAGTTAGATACCCTTGCTTCCGGCCACTCTTGCTTACCGCCTGGTCACTATGCTGTCTAATGACTGCTTTATTCGGTTAACCTGGTTAGTCCCTCTCTTTACCCAGTTTACCTGGTCATTCCTCTTCATACTTTCTTCACGTACAGAATATCCCGAATTTTAAAAACCTTGAACCTTGAAGGCAGGATTGAAAAGGGTTGCTAAACTCATCTGATCTACGTTTCCTCTAACTGCTGTGGCAAGTCTAAACTTGAGATGCAGGCTGTTTGGAACTTCCCGGGCCAGGAAACGCACACTATGAAGACACAACGTGGTTATGGATCACTTCTTCCTATACCTAGCTTTTATTTTACCCAAGCATGCTCTTTTGAAGCTATACCACAGAACTGAATTCTTACTTTTACACCATTTGAAAGAATTGGATAAAGAGATTATGTTTCTCCCATGTCTAATTCTGTTGAAGTAAAACATTCCCAATTCTTCTCATGATTTTTCAAAGTACATTATTCTCATTCTTGGTACCCTCACAAAGTTAGTACTCCTGAGATGGGGTGGACTCTTTGGTATGAGGAAAAAAGACTCACTCTTTCTCACCTCAAACAATGGAGATTTATTATAAAGATAGGTCTAGAAATAAAGAAGGCAGAATCTCTAACCGAACAGCCAAGCTCCAGAACGACAGGAAACTAAAGCCGGGCAGACGACAAAGACTGATAATTCAAGGAACAGAACGGCACTTGGAGGGAGCCACGTCTGGCGCAGCTGAGCAGTTTCGCCACCCCCACCCCCACCTTGACATTCTGGGGGTACAACTTATGCTCTTTTAGCCTCCAAAGCACGGAATATGTTCTCTTTAGTGCTGGCTTCCACCCTGTCAGGGCTTCTGTTACTACCAATTCTTCATGTAGCTCTCAGATTCTGCTCTAGCTATAAATTACTCAACGCTTCCAACTTCAAACGTCCTCAGAGAGAATTTCAATCAATAAAATGTGCCCTTTGGACAAATAATAACAGCTAACACTTATTAAACTCTTCGTTTAATCCAAAATAAAAGGGAAATAAGTATGTAGTTTCAGATATTTTCTCCTCTGACAGTTGTGACCTGGGGGCAGGAGAAAGAGAAAAGCACACTTATCAAATGGTGATTTCCTAAAAGAGGCCCTGAATATCCCCTAGCACATCTAACTAAACCAGAACTATTCACAACACATTTACTGACATTTGTCAGTCCAAGAAAATCACAGCAAACAAGGCCAAAAGTCAACGGAAGAAACGATCTTCAGGATGTTGTGTTTTCTTTACTCTGCGGCAGCGCCTTGAGGGACCTGCGCCCAGTTCACTGACTCTCGGGAGAGCATGAGTCCGCCAGAAGCCAGAGGGACAGATGTTAGGGCCCAGAGGAGGACTGGGCGCAAGGCTGAGTTGACAATTACATTTTTGCTCTCTTCTGATATTCCTTACCACCTCATACTGTGCTCACATCATCTTTGACAAAGTGGCCCTGCGCTGAGGGAAGAATTCACGAATGTTCCTTCCAGCAGCCAACACCTACAGAAGGTGGCACTGACTTGGCTGCAGGGTGATACCTCAATCACCATGTTCATCCACTTTGTTAAGAACAATATATTTCTTGTAACATTGATAATGATTCCAAATACACCTCCCTTTCAGACATGGGGCAAGAGCAAGAGTTTTGTGCCATTTTCTTCGGAAGATGTACTTAATGTGATATAATTCTCAAAGTTTTGAAACACATTCCTTCAAGTCGATGAAATGGGCTTTAAGAATAACATCTGCAGGTATACCTCAAGCACATATATTCCTGATACAAGAAAAGTCAGTTCTACCCAAAGAAATGTAGAAAAAGATTTAGAGAGAAGGCTTTGGCAAAAATTTACTATAAAATTCATTTAAGTAGCAAGTCATTTTAGTGTAATTAACACTAGATTAATTTGCAAAACTGTCAGGGCGATTTCCTTGGGCTCAGTGAGACACACCTAAGGAATACTTAAGAATCTTGAAGTTTTTCAAAAATCATCACTATGTATTCTATTAAATATATGCATGAGAACAGGCCCTTCATGCTTTCCTCTTTCCACTGGAAGCATGACAAGTGGAGTCCCGGGCACAGAAGCACAAGATGCAGTCAGGGTCTAGAGGAAGGCTGGCTTCCTCCTGCCTCTGTGGGCCGGTCATATGAGGCACTTAGGAAGTCTGTCCACACGTCAGCATTTCCAAGGTCTGGTTCCAGCCCAGGGAGTGCTCGGATATCCTAGAATAACAGAGCTCCATTCCGGTAACTCATATTTGGTTGGGCAGGAGGGACCATGCTTTCTTTCTTAGAACAGCTTGACTTAACTTAAATATCCAAATCCTTTACTGACTCACAGGGAGATCTGTATCAGAAGAATCACTGTATTTGCTGCTCTCCCTACCCTTATTCACTCCTGGGGAGCTGCCTGAATTAATCACCCTAACACCTCAGGCAGTGGTTTTCCACTGGGGACAATATTGCCCCACAAAGGACGTGGAGCAATGTCTGGAGACGTTTTGGCTTGTTAAAACTTGGGAGTGATCCTGGCAGCTAGGGGCACAGGACAGGCCCCACTACAAAAAACTTACCCAGCCCAAACTATTAAAAGAGCTGAAGTTGAGAAACCGGAACCCTGGTCTGTTGTGAACAATTAAGCCCGCTGTGCCTGGGACTTTCCTGGATTTACCCCTGAAAATCCTGTATCCTGGGAACACCTCAGTCCTGGGAAAACCAGGACAGTCACCCTAAAAATAGCACACATCTGAAACATTTTCAGACTAAACTCTGATAGCCCAAAGAATGGCAATATTGACAACATTCTTTAGAAATATTTCCACCCCATCAAGGGAAACCATCACTGAAAAACCAAGGCCAACTCATTAGAATTTATATTTTCACCATTAGGAGGAAAGTCAAAGAGAAAGACCACCAGGTGGAAGGCAGAGCAGTGCCCTTTAGTGAGCCAGTTTTGTGTCTCATCATTGTCACCTGCAAATCCCTTGTATCAGAGGTTCACAGTGTCCAGCTATTGCACACTCTACCTTTTCCCAGCTCTGGAATCTGTGGAACCTCATTCACTGAAGGCTCTGATTTCTGGTTTACAGCCTTCACCCCCCTCTCACCAAGTCTTGCCTTATCCTTCATGGTTTAAATGGAGTCAACACCACCCTGCCTCTCATCTCCAAAGACTTTTATTTTATAATCTACCCCAGTCATCTAGGCTTGGTTTCCAGGCTAAACTTTGTCAAGATAAGAAATTCTGAAATCATTGTTTTAGATATCCAAGTATTGACCACAGTTGTCAAATCTTTTCTGATTATTTGGTATTCCAATATCTCCCAAATGTTCCCACTGGTTAGTATCATCTGAGGTATTTGTGAATAATAAAAATATGCAGACATCATTCCAGACCCACTTAATCTGAGTTTCTAGGGAAAGGGCCTGAGAAGTTATACATTAAGCAATCATCCCTGATGACCTTTATCATTAGGCAAGTTTGGGAGAGAGTATTCATCCTACATCTGTTTAGTTTTCCTTATCTGGACCTCTTTCTAGCATACTGGTTCTCAACCTTCACTGTACATTAAATTGCCTGAGGAAACTTATAAAAACACTGCTGTTCACACTCTATCCTACAATAATTGAATTAAAATTTCTTCTGGTGATGCGTCTCAAGTATTGGAACCCTTTAAGAACCCACGGTTGATTCTAATATGCAGCCAGATTGGAGAAACAAGATTATGGTGCGCTGACCACTTTTCCTTCTCCCTGCGTATCAGCTCCCTCCCATCCCTCTTAACTACATATAGCTTAGACTCTATGGTCCATCATTTCCATGTCTCTTGGAAATATTCTAAAATCATTATCCTTTTGTGGTTTTTTGTCTAATTACGTGCCAAAACTAAACCACTTCTTAAACCTGGACCACTGAGCAATGCTATAGAAAATGAAAATTTCAGACGAATAAATAACACTATAAATTTTAGAAAACAAACTCACCCCCACCCTATGCCTGAGTTTCCCTAGGCAAAAGATTCTTGAAATGTGGCCTCCAGACCAGAAGCAAAAGCATTACCAGAGAACTATTTACGTGAGTTCTCGTTAGCCACTACAACAGGTGTGGCTTTCAAAAAAAAATTAGATGGCATTCAAAAAGGCAAGGGAAAAAACAGTGTCTGAAGGGACAAAAACCGTCAGAGCCAGTTTGGATATGAGAGAGAGAGTGGAATTATCAGGCAGGGAATTTAAAATAACTATGATTAATATGTAAGGGAGAAGCAGACAATATGCCAAAACCAGCTGGGCAATGTCAGCCGATTTGGAAATGGTAACAGAAATGATGAATGTCTTCCATGGGCTCCTCAATAGACTGAACACGGCTGAGGAAAAAAATCAGGGAGTTGAGGACAGAGCAATAGAAACTTCCCAAACTGAAAGGCAAAAAGAGAAAAGAATTTAAGAATTTATAAAAAGTAGAGGGTAACATCCAAGAATGATGGCACAATTTCAAAAGTTATGACATATGCATAATTAGAATACCAGAAGAAAAAGAGAGAATTGAGCAGAAAAAAATATATAAGTGCAGTGAATAAAAAAAACAGTTACAGATATGTGAATATCAATCCAAAATAAATCAGTAATAGCTTTTATTGTGAATGATTTAAATATACTCAATTAAATGTTAGAGATTGTCACAATGGATTAAAACAACAACTATATGCTGACTAAACCCACCTTAAATATAAAGACACAGATAAGTTAAAAGTAAAGCGATGTAGAAAGACATACCATGATAAAACTAATAAAAAGAAAGCTGGAACACCTATATTAATTTCAACAAAATAAGGATTTAGAATAAGAAAAATTATCAGGGATAAAGAAGAGCTTTACACAAAGATAAAGAGATTAGTTCTGCAGAAGACATAATCCTAAATGAGTATGCACTTAACAACAGAGTGTCAAAATACATACGGCAAAAAAATGACAGAAAGAAATGGAGCAATAGACAAAACCACTATTCTAGTTGGAGATTTCAACACCCTTGTTAAGCAACTGGTAGATCAAATAGGCATAAAATCACTAAGAATATAGTTAGTGTGGCAGTTTGAGATTATTTATGAATCCCAAAAAGAGAAAGATCTTGTTTATAATCTATTCCTCTGGGTGTGATACCCTTTGTATTAAATTCGAAGGTATTAAATTTACTTGATAAAACCAATTTAGGGCTTTTAATTGGACCACATCAGTAGCTCATCACTCAGTTTGAGTCCCTGCCCCCTTGATGGGCTGATATAAACGGGCGCTCACTCAGGAAGACACATGGAAGAGAAGAGAACTTGGTCATTTCGGTCCTGCCATGTGACAGAAAGGAGAAGGTTCAGACAGCTGAAGTCCCGGGAAAGAGATGACCCATTTGCCTGATAATTTGCAGCTGAAGAGAACAGAGCAGGTAAGAAGGCCCGAGAGACCAGGCAGAGATAGCTTGCTTCATCTTGCTTCAACACGTGGCAACTCACTTTGGTGAGAAAGCAGCCTTGAGTTGGACTCTTTAGGGCCTTGTAACTGTAAGCTTCTACCCCAAATAAATAACCTTTGTATTAGTCAGCCAAAGGGGTGCTGATGCAAAGTACCAGAAATCTGTTGACTTCTATCGGAATCGATATAAAGAATATCGATTTAAGCCTAAAGCAAATATAAGAAAAGAAATAAAAATTAGAACATACATCAATGAAGATGAAAGCAGTCAAATCATGGAGAAATATCAATGAAACTAAAGGCTGGTTCTTTGAAAAGCACAAAGAAATCTATAAATCTCTTAGGCAGACTAAGCAAGAAAAAAAGAGAAGGTACAAATTACCAATATCAGAAATAAAAGAAGATTCACCACAACTGAGCCTATGAATATTAAAAGATAATAAAATAATATATTAAATAACTGTATGTCCAATTTTGATAACAGTTAAATGAACCAATTCCTCAAATGATCCAAATTATCAAAACTCACTCCAGGAGAAATAGATAATCTGTGTAGAACCCAGTATCTATTAAAGAAATTGAATCAATAACAATAACCTTTCAAAAAAAGAAAGCACCAAGCCCAGATGTTTGCACTGATGAAGTCTAACAAACACTTAATTTCTCTACAATCGCTCCCAAAAAATAGAATTGAGGGAACACTCCCTACTACCATAACTAGTTAAAGACTTCACAGGAAAATTACAGACCTATATTTCTCATGAATATATATGTGAAAATCCCCAAGAAAATAGCAGCAAATTTAATCCAACAAGGCTTAAAAAAATTAAACACCATGAACAAATTGTGATTTATTCCAGGTATGGAAGATTGGTTCAACATTCAAAAATCAATTGATGTAATATATCAAAGTTTAAAGGAGAAAAATCATAATTATAACAAATTATGCAGAAAAAGCATTTGACAAAACCCAACACTCATACATGAGAAAAATCCTCAGAAATCTAGAAATAGACAAAGTTGCTCAATTTAAGAAAGAACTTTTCCAAAGACTGACATACTTAATTGTGAGAAGCTAGACAGTTTTCTCCTGAGGTGAGTAACAAGGCAAGATTGTCCTCTCTCACCATCCCTATTCAAAATTATACTGGAATTCCTGGCTAGTGCAATAAGACCAGAAAAATAAATAAAATATATAGATTAGGGAGTATGAAATAAAATTGTCTTTATTTACAGGTGACATGGTTGTCTATGTTGAAAATCAAAAGGATCTACCAAAAAAGAAATCCTTCCAGAACCAATAGGGGAATATAGTAACATTGCAGAACACAAGGTTAACATTCAAAAGCCAATTGCCTTCTTATATGCCAGCAATCTAGAATTAGAATTTGGTATTAAAATTACCATTAGTATAAAATGAAAAAAATTAGATACTTTGGTATAAATCCAATAAAATATGTGCAAGATCTATGTGTGGAAGTCTACATAAGTCTCATAAAAGAAGTCAAAGAAGATATAAATAAATGGAGAGATATTCTGTTTTCATGAACTGAAAAACTCAAAATGTTAATTCTTCCCATTGTGATACACACATTCAATTCAATCCTAATAAAAGTTCTTACAGACTATTTCATCAAAATTGACAAACTGATGCTAAAGTTTATATGGAAAGGCAAAAAGAACTAGAAGAGCCAGCACAATACTGAAGAAGAAGAACACACCTGGAGAACCCGAAGTACTTGATTTCAAGTCTTACCTAAAGCTACACTAATCTTTCTCCATGGTATTGGAGAAAGACTAGACAAAGAACAATGAACAGAATAGAGAACTGATAAATGGACCCATCCAAATATAGTCAATTGCTCTTTGACAAAAAAAGCAAAGGCAATTCAAGGGAGAAAGGATAATATTTTCCTCATATGGTGCTCGAACAGTTAGACATCCATACTGAAAAAGAGAGAGAGAGCCAAAACACAGACATTACACCTTTCAAAAAGTAACTTAAAATGGATCATGGATCTAAATTGCTGATTCTAGAACTGGGGCAGAAAATATGGAAGGTGAGCTTGGGACATCTTGTGGTGCCAAAAAATAAGAAAGTGCTTTTAAAAAACCAACCCACAATGATGGTTTTATGACAAAGGGACGCAGGAGACAATGCTCAAAGCTGGAAAAATTTGAGCAACAAATAAATAAGGCAGTACTGGATTGTAACTCAGAGTGCAAAATGAGTGTTCATGGAGACACACAGGGAGAAGTAAATCAATAGACATATGTATGGGCTTGAGTCCTGGGAGGAGAGGGGAGTAGCTTCTCTGCTGGTCTTGTCCTGCTTTTCTCTTCTAGGTAAAGATAATCCCCATCTGCAATACACAGTCTTTGGTTCTCTTGAAAGGAGAAGACAGCACATGCTAAATGGACTTTTTTAAAGCGAAGGAAGATACTCTTGAGATTGTCACCCTCTGGGGGTCTAGTGAATATCATCTATCCAAATTTTTGTCAGAAAACCACCTCCTAGTCCAAACCTGAGTGGGCTGATCTTGCCTCTGTTAAAAACCTTGGAGACCAAAGTTCTCAAACATGTCTGCAGGGTGTTGAATAGACGGTGACCCGTGGGTGACCTGACCTTATCATGGAACCAGACCACTCTGATCCTGAGAACAAAGACATATTAAGCTGGGATATTAATGATATGAAACTGCCACAGAATGTGAAGTGAACAGAATGGTTCGAGGAACTGCCGGGTTCCTACGTGAGGCACAACTGCAGCTCAGAGGACAGGAGCGCACAGAGGCACCTGGGCGGCTGGGCCGTGCGGACACAACCAGCCACAGCTCCCGCATCTCAAGACGTCCTGCCCGGGCGTGTGCTGTGCGGCCGCCACCGCTCCGCTGAGGGGGGCGAAAGGTCTACCTGCGACCTGCCATCGGTGACAAACCGGCAGAAACAGCAGAAGAAACACTGTCCCAACTGCAATGGACCCCCCCTGAAGCTAATTCCTTGCCGAGGCCATGGGGGGTTCCCAGTCACCAACTTCTGGGGGCACAGCGGACGCTTCGTATTTTTCCAGTCAAAGGGAGAGCATGATCATCCGAAGACAGAGACCAAACTAGAAGCAGAGGCAAGAAGAGCAAGGAAGAGCACACACACGGCACCCTCCTCTGTCTCTCTAAAGCTGAGGGTGAAACCAGAGAAAAATTCTCTTCCAGGTGAAACACAAACTTGGGAAAGTTTGCCTTTAACTTGGTCTTTCCAGAAAGGTGTCCAATTTCTTGCTGGTTATGGTGGACATCAAATAGCTAACACTCCCCAGCAGAAGCCACTGAATGATTGCTTCTCCTTCCCCAAGAATTGTGGTTTTGAGGGAACCACTGATCTGGCAGACCCCACTTCCAACTTGGGTCCCACGAAGCTCTTCAACAAATGCAAACTGTCCAGTAGGAGGATCTACAGTAGTGGAGACTTGCTGCAGCCTTCTGTCCCTGGAGTCTACTCAGATAACAACAATCTGCAAACATGGAATAAAAATGCTGCTTTGGGGAGAACTCCTCTTAATGACAGGCCTTGTCCCAATTATCCTTTTCCCCTGGCCAGCTGGTTTTACAACTTCTCCCCTTCCCCAAACTCTTCAGAACCCTGCTTCCAGCAGAATCCAGTGGAACCACCAGTGACCAAAACTAGCTGTCCTCCATTACAGCCAAATCCTGGGGGTGATCTTTATGAAGGGAAGATGCATGTGGATCTTAGTTACTTCCCGTCCACCACATACCATTCTCCCCAGGAAGACCCCCTTCTTCTAACCTATACACCTCACCTCACCACCAATACTCAGTGCCAAGCAAGAGCAGTAAATGGGATTTTGATGAAGAAATGAGGTATATGGGTTTGAATCACTGCAACAATGAAAGCCTTCTAAACCTCTGTCCTTTAAGATGGCCCAACTCTTTTACAACCATCTAAAAAATCTGCTTGGGGAAATAGCTGAAAGAATTTCTTTGGGATAGTTTTCAAAATATAACCACAGATAAATTGGAATCCTGACAAGCTGAAGGCAAGACTCCTTTCTTCACACAGGTAACCTTTTGGTTTGGCTGCCTATCTCTCATACTCTCATTCTTACTGAGGAATAGAAACTTGTCCAATCCGTGGCATGAGATGATCTCTTTTTTTCACACTGTTTGGGGCTCTCGCACCTCAACTGCACTATCGGCTGGCTTTCCATTGTCCTTGATGTATATCAAGCAGAGCAGAAGAAAAGCCCACCTACCTAGGATCACATCTCCACCTTTTTGGGAACTGTGGGAACAAAGGAACAGAGAAAGAGGGTAGAAGAGCTGTGGGAGTGTGAAGAACTGAAGATTATACCACTACAGTGTTTAATACTTTGTCTAGTCATGGGATTAGTTTGGAAAATATGTGTTTTCTAATTCATTTCTAAGATTTGTCAAACAAAAAATATGACCCAATCCCATTCATTAAAGACAAAGAGCAGCAAAATTAAGTGACTGCATGAAGAGAAACTCCAGTGGCAGCAAATGGTCTCCTCTCTCTCTCCTCTCCTCACTGTCTTCTTCACAAGGGCTGAGATTTTGCCCAGATCATCTTTATTCTTTATAGGTTCAGAGCATGTGTTTGATAAATGTTTGTTTAAAAATGTCTTAGTGTAAGTTAACATGGCCATGGTCAGCCAGCCCTATTTTAAATACTGGTTCCTCTTCTTTCTTGAAATGTTTTACATTAAAGGTGAACCTAGACATAAACTCTGGAGAAAAGAATGCAATAAATGAGTATTTTCAAAAGTAAAATAAATAAATAAATAAATATATGTATAAGTTAAGGTGAATCTACAAATCTCCCGTGCAGAGGAATCCCCAAGCATCTATGTAGACTCTTTGCCATCAAAGAGCAAAACTCCCCACTCCTTAATTGTGGGACATACCTAGTGATTCACTTTCAGGAAACACGGTGTGGTCAAGGGGGAAAAGAGCAGCTTTACTGTGGGAAACCTGGCAAATACTACTCTATCCAGGTGAGTAAAGTCAACATTAACTATGACAACATTTGATATTATGTAGACTTGATATGATGTGATAGTGCAATAATTTTATACTCCTCTTTCAGAAAGAGCCCAAAAAGATATTAAGGAAACAGAATATTTGTACAGCAGAGCTAAATTTTATCTAACATGCATACTATATGAGTTTATGCATTCTTGTCATGTAAATATACACCACCTTCAAAACTGATCCAAAATAAATCACAAGGGAAGTGCCTATAAATTTTAGAAAGTATATCATACAAACCACATGCATATGTATTAGAAATCTACAGAGAATGTTCACAAACCCTATGTGCTTGGATAGGATTTTTTTTTAACTTTATTTTTAAAGAAGTTTTAGATTACAGAAAAATTACATAAAAAATATAGGGGATTTACATATATTCCACCCCTCCTCCTCTCACATTTTCCCCTGTTAATAACATCTTACATTAGTGTGAGACATTTGTTACAATTGATGAACAAATATTGAAGCATTGCTACTAACCATGGAATATAGTTTACATTATGGTTTACACTTTTCAACATACAATTTTATAGGTTTTGTCAAAATGTATAATGGCCTGTATCTGTCATTGCAATGTCATGAAGAGCAATTCCATGCCCTAAAAATGCCCTATGTTCCACCTATTCTTCCCTCCCTTCCCCTCAGAACCTCTGGTGACCACTATCCTTATATCAATGTTACAAGTTCTTCCGTTTCTACAATGTTAAGTCTACGTTGGTCCATGGTAGCATTCCCCCATTATGCTTGTTCAGTCCTCAGTCTTGAGGATTTCGGATTGGTGATTCTGCTCTTCTTCAGATTGAGAGGGAGCTTAGATCCTATGGAGCAGATGGATGGAACTGCCTTGCTTGCAGTTATAGATACTCTGCTTTTGGGTGGGCTTTGTCCATCATCATCCTTTTGTTAGTTGTCCAGGGTGAATCTGATGAACTGGAGAGTAGGTATTGACTACAACTCTGCTGAGATTCAGGGCTCAACCGGCATATGAACAGACAAAAAATTTAAGTCTCTGGGACATATATTTAATGGGTATTGTGTTAATTATAGGTTCAAATAAAAGGGGTAGAAGAATCATGAGTAGGAAATTATAAATGAGTTTAATTCTGTTACATTGGGGAAATAGGTTATCATATGTTCCAAGGTAAGGCCCACTGGTGGGATGCTGATTTCTTGGGGTTGTGTGCTTTGCTTATAGTGTCTGGATGTCTCTAGAGCCCTCAGGAGCACCCTGTTTGAGTCTTTGTTTACTGTGTCAGTTAGTGAGATCTGCCTGAGACATGAATAGTGTAACCTCTGGAATGACCACCCGACTCAACTTGAAATCTCTTAGCCATAAAAACTCATTTTTATTTAATATGTCCCCCTTTTGGTCAAGGTCTTTTTCCAAATGCATCACTGGTTGGTGCTTAGTATTAATCCCTTGGTGCCAAGGAATCTCATCCCTGGGAATCATGTCTGATGCTGGGGCATGGAAAGGTAGTGAGTTTATTTGCTGAGTTTGGCTTAAAGAGAGTCCACATTTGAGTAACAAGGTGGTTTTCAGGAGGTAACTCTTAGGCAATAGATATTATTAAGCTAAGTTTCAATTTTACAAGAATAAGGTTCATAAGTACAAGCATTAATATCAAAGGCTTGGGTATTGGTTTGTTTTCTTTTATTAGGCACTGCTTATGTACTATAGAGATTCTTCCTACTCTATTAGAGAATGTAGCAGGACTCCCCAGGATGGGAATTTAATATTTTGTTGGTTATTGTGTCTCCACCCACTGAGATAACACCCTATGACAACAAGAACATATTCATATTCCATAGAAGCCTTCCCCAGGGGCACCCTTCCCCACACATCCCCACACCACCAACACCCTGCACCAGTGACCATCCCCTGCCATACTTGCCAAAAGAACACTCCCACAATTGTATTCTCAGCCACAGTCCTCTACTTCCTTAGTTCACCTATTCCTTCCTCCAGCCCTCCCCCTAGCTCTATGGATAGCCCAACCCACTGGCCCAAGCCCTCTCACACTCACACTCTAGCATCATCGACCCCATTTACATCACTGCACAACCATCACTCCTGTCCACTGCCAAACCTCCCCCAGCCACCTTATTGTAGATTCTACCCAGATGGAGCATTGGCTCACCACTCTCTCCTCCCTTTCTGTTTCCTGATAACCTATCTTCCAGACTCTACCTCTGTGAGTCTGCTCAATAGCCTTAGACCATATCAATGAGATCGTGCAATATTTGTCTGTTAGTGACTGGCTTACTTCACTCAACATAAGGTCTTCAAGATTCATGCATGTTGTCCCCATGTGTCAATATTTCATTCCTTCTTACAGCTCAGTAATATTCCATTGTATGTATATACCACATTTTGTTTATCCATTCATCGGTTGATGGACACTGGGGCTGCTTCCAACTTTTGGAAACTGAATAATGCTGCAATTAACATTGATGTGCATATATCTGTTCACATCCCTGCTTTCAATTCTTTCGGGTAAAATCCTACTAGTGGGATTGCCGGATCATATGGCTATTCTACAGTTGCCTTTCTAAGGAACTGCCAAACTGTCCACCACAATGGCTGCACCATTCTACATTCCCACCAGCAGTGGATGAGGGTTCCCATTCCTCCACATCCTCTCCAACACTTGTAGTTTTCTGTTTTTTTAATAGCAGCCTAATAGATGTAAGATGATATCTCATTGTAGTTTTGATTTGCATTTCTCTAATATCTACTGATGTTGAGCATCTTTCCATATGCGTTTTAGCCATTTGTATTTCCTCTTTGGAAAAGTGTTTATTCAAATATCTTCCCATTTTTTAAATGGGTTGTTTGTCTTTTTATTTTCAAGATGTAAGATTTCTTTATATTTGTTGGATATTAGGCCCTTACCAGATAGGTGGTCCCAAATATTTTCTCCCATTAAGTAGGCTGGCTTTTCAGTTTCTTGACAAACTCCTTTGAAACACAAAAGTTTTTAATTTTGAGGAGGTCCCATTTATCTGTTTTTTCTTTCATTGCTTGTGCTGGATAGGATTTTAACATGCATTCCTTTAGTAATTTTACCCCGTTGCTGTCTAACATTTTGCAACTAATTTCGCCCAATCCAAAACAACAATAAATATAAGGATATGAAACAGTAGGATCATGTTCATTCTAATGGACTAAAAGAGTCTTAAAAGTCAAGATCTTTACATTTCAGAAAACGGTATCATGCTAACATACTTAACACTGCAGGATGCTTTTTCCATAAACCATATCTCTTTATCTCCTCAGCAATGTCTGCCTTTTCCAGATAAATATCTCCATAGAATTTTAGTGAACCCGGGAGGGCATAGAATACCTGCTTTGTTTTTAAGCAGTAAAATTAATTCAACTGTATGTGGAATAACACACACCTAATTCGTGAAGTTATTATGAAATAAAGTATAGCTGCAAATACATTGTAAGTTCCATGGTGACAAATGAGTGTACAGCATTACGTCAATTTCTTGAGTGTATCGCTTACTTTTGAGTTTGTGAATGAAATTATTAACACCAAAAGAAAGGTTGAAAACATATTTTTTAGTTTTGATCTGTACAGATCTTCAACATGAATCAGACCTTAAGGGATATTAGCCAATTCTTGAAAATTTCCCCTGGCATAACTATTTGTCCTCAGCTTCAATATAAATTCAGGGAGAAACACATTACAAGCTTTATGAAAAATATGTATATCAAATGTCCTTTTTATTAAATATTCAATCAAGTGTGTTAAAATTGTCAGAAATAATGGATGGCAAACATACTGATTCACCACAGGCTATAAAAAGAATTGGCAGTGTTGTAGCCATAGCAAGTTGAAAATATAAAATGTTGGAAGAAAGTATGCACATTACCATTAATAATGTTTATATGGAAACTTATATACTTATATATTCTTTATCAATCCCGTTTTTCTTCATGAAAGAGAGAAGGCCGAGCTTCAACTTAGGATTCAATGACAGAAGGATAGAATTCCCTAATGTACCTACAGCAGTCACCCCATTGCTATCTAACATTTTGCAACTAATCTCACATACAAGGGCAAATGTAAAGTTAAGGAACAGAGGATTTACACTTGATGGCACCATTATTTAGTATACCCCAGTTACAGTTGCCACAATTTGGAAACACAAATATATGACAACGAGTTCATTTGAATTTCATGTAAAAAACATTTTTTGCTGTAAATATGTCCCAAATATTATAAGTATGCCCCATGCAATTTTGAGACATAGATACACTTAAAAAGCATAATTTATTTTCCTGAAATTCAAATTTAATGGTATTCTGTATTTTTTTCTAAACGCAGTACACCCCAAGTACTAATGTAGTAGCTCCAAGAAGAAACTTATCATCCATTGAATGAGGGAAGTTGAGAACATTTCATCACAAGCAACTGAAGCAGAACGTGCTATCAACCATGCACGCATTCCTGTGTGTGGGCACGGGGAAGTTTAACATTTAAGCCTTATATTGTGGCTCCACCACTCGCTATTTCCGTACCTTTGGCCATCATCTTCCTTAGCCCCAGTGTATCATCTTTAAAGTGCTAATGATAACAACAACCACAATAATTGCTATTACCATGAAACCGCTCAATGAAAATACGGATGATGTAAATACCTGTGCTATTTCTTTCCCTTTTTCTTTCATTTTGGGGATAGGTGGAAAGCTCCAGAGATTCCAAAATGTATCCCTTTCTTGCTGAATTTTGTTTAAATTTTTGTCATTAGAACAATTCTTGGTTATAAAAGATTGAATCTTTTTGAAAATGTAAATAGTTCACAAGCTGATAACTCTTGATGTAATCTTAATAGAGGAGCAGCCAGAAGACATTTGGGTCTGCACTGGGAGAAGTCATGATTTTACCAAAAACTTAAGCAAGTTGAACTCAGGATGGAGAAGCAAGAAAATGTGAGAGAGACAAGCTTTGATTATCTTTTGATTTCTACCTGCTCTGCTTCTTCTCCAACTATCAGATGTGTGGACAGACAGCATCATGACTGTTCACTGCAGTTCACTCTGTGAAAGATCTAAAATAACACGTGGCAGTCCAGAGATCTGCCCAGAGGTTCACTTCCCTCCTGGCCCAGGCAGGGGTCTTGAGTTTTTAAGCCCATTTTAGAGTAGTGGTGCAGTGCCTACCGCGCAATGCAATGTCACTTGGGGATTTCTTTCAATTATATCAGAACTTCACAATGACTCTGGGGCTGGGTGTCTGGCAAAGTTTTCAGGGTTCATTATACCTGGGCCTGCTGGGCCCCGCAAGAGCCTTGAGGTGATACCACAGTTTTCTCAGAAGTGCAGATAAGGATTATGAAATGGACCAGCACTGATGCTCTTCCTGAGATATGAGATTGGGCTTCCTTTCCTTAATATTTTGGGTTTCTGGAGTGTGTGTGTGTGTGTGCATGTGTGTGTGGGAGGGTGTTGTATGTTAATGGGCTTCTTGAAGATTTGGGGCCAATGGTGCCTATGTATGTATGTATTAGAAATACATCTGGAGAGGTTAGTTCTTGCACCATTAAAGGTTTCTCCTCAGACAATATAAAGTAACCAGAACTAGAGAAGAAAATAAAAGCCAGAACATTTCTGTTCATGAAACCTGAAGAACCTAGCAGACAGCACTGAAATGGTTTGTTATATAGTTAACAAAATGAATATGGGTTTTAATTTCTTAATCTTTAATACATGCAAGTTTAAAAAATTTTTTTCTAACCAGCATTTTATATAAAGTCAGTGAAAAAATACTGAGATATATTTTTTATACATATAGTTTTTATTGGTTTGAATGTTTAATTGAAGAGAGCTTTATTGTTAAAGTATATGGAAATGAATTGATATAAATCTAATTGGAGGTAGAAAAAAAATCTAAACAGAGGTGGTTTTTTGGTCACAAAGATATACCTAAATCGTTCACTGTGTGATTTGTCAGCCCTAACATATTCTGAAGAATACTAAGCCTAAACTTTTGGAGCAATTTTTGAAGTGCAAATGAACCCTCTAGGACTTTCATTAAAGATAACTGTACTAAATTTGGATATGCAATATGAATTTAAGTAAATTCAATAACAAAATATTGGCATGACTTCGGTTTTGCAGATGTGTATTACTTAGGTATGAAACTGTATTATATTTTCTTACATCAAATATAAAATAAAGACATATATACGTTTGTTGTCATCTGGTCTACTCTAGGTTGTACTTACTCATTCTTCTGTGCTCACAGTGAAGTGTCTCTCTACACATTATTAAATCTTTGGAAAATTGTTTCTTTGGTTCTTTGAAGTAACTAATTCGGTGAATTTTTAGTAATGTACAATTTTTCATTTTATAGACAAACAATTATTGATGCCAAGTGGGAATTCCCCTTTAAAATAAATTAGGTCTATGGGAAGTGGGTGTGGCTCAATCGATAGAGCTCCCGTTTACCATATGGGAGGCCCCGGGTTCGCTTCCCGGGGCCTCCTTGTGAGGGCAGGCCAGCCCGCGCGGCGTGGTGGCCTGATGCAGCAAGACCTCACAACAAGGGGGAGATAAGCAGACACAGAAAAAACACACAGCAAATGGACACAGCAAACACAAGCAGCAAGGGGGCATAAATAAATAAATAAAAATAAATCTTTAAAATAAATAAATAAATAAAATAAAATAAAATAAATTAGGTCTACAAGAGAGCTTGAATGCAGATCGCATGAGTTAGAATAGATTTAGCAATGTGTTAGTAGAAGATGCTTTTGGCATACATCCAGCAAGTTATCCTTGTATTAAAATACTTATATTTAAAAGGTATCTAATTAGAGATGGATATTTCTTTACTAAGATTTTTTCAATCTTACATAAATAAGAGAGGTTATAGCGTATCTAGTGAGGAAGTCAGCATAGCAAGTTGCAGCATTTTGTTCCTTTGCATAGAAAATAGGTCCGCTAGTAAATTTCCTCTAGAAATCATACCTCTTATTCAAAGCATCAAGTTCAGAGTTTTTGAGCTATCTGCAAGTGGAAATTTTCAGCAAGATCAGAAAGTGAGTACCTTTTGATTTACAATAATTTAGGCTGAATTTTTGTTTGTTTCCTATTTTAAAAGTACAATGGTAGTATCTTTTTTTCCCCTTTCCACCCCATTTTGACCCATTTATTACTAGATCTTTTCTAAGAAATTCAATTTATCTTTTGTTTTCACTCTCAGATGATCACAGCCTTGGTCAGTAGGATTAAATACAAACTGCATTTTTTATTTTCTCTTCCCTTGAAAAAGGTCTCTGCTTTAGCAGATTATACAGCAACTGACAATTCATGTCATTGAGAAGAATTTAACTAAGAACATACTGGCTTTGCAGAAAGCTTGATAGGAAAAATAATGCATTTCCAAGTATAGTACAGTGACCCTTTGACTGCTCATTTCTTTGGCTTTTTCTCCAAGCATTTTCCTTTTGATTTGAGGAAGTTACATATGTCTATATTACATTAAAATTCATCCGACAATAGACATGGTTTGGGAGATCTTATTAAAATAACCTAACTATATTCTGTAGTTAGTAGAAAAGATATAATATTTTAAGACACATTTTATTAATCCTTTAGAGCATTTGTCAAAGCTAATGACCCAAAATGAATATTGAACATCGGTTTTACGGCTTCAATCCTCCCTTCCATCCCCTGGTCTCCAAGACCCTTGAATATTTTATGCAGGCTTTCCGTTATCTCAACCCTCAGATTTCTGTTTACCTTGGCTATCACTTTGTCCAACCTCACTGCCTTCAGGATATCACAACATCACTCCATAGATGGTGTCAAAGAAAGGAATATGAGAGAGAAGAGGCAACTTTTACTCACAATGGTAGGGTTGGCTGAGACGTACCCCACCAATGGAGTTTCTTGCAAAATGCACCGAAACTCAGAGGCCAGGATTCAGTTAAGATGCCAGCTCTTCAACCCCGAAGGAGGAGGCCAACAACATATCAAGGCCAAATAGATAATGGATTAAAGATAGTTTCAAGCAGCTAATGTCAGAGAAGAAAAGGCAAGAAGAAGGGTCAGGAGTAATTGCCAAGCTGGTGAACGACCACCTTTAGTAAGTTCTGCTCTTGTGAAGAGGAGTGCCCAGGCCAGATGGAGAGACATACTCAAGGTCTGGACACCTCCCTTCCTGCCTCCAGAGGCCACCTCCTCCAAGACCGGAGGAGCTGACTCCTTCAAAGGACCCTTCTGCCCTCTGGTTCTCAGGAGGTATTGGGAAATCAGGATACCAGCAAGAGCTTAAAAGTAATGATAGGAACAGCAAACCACGAGGCTCCAATTTAAAATACTTTATTCACTAAATATTTACTAAATACTCATTAGGAAATAGTGATACAAAAGCCCAAATGATGCTAGGTGTGTCTAAAAACAAAGATAATATGGTACATATTTTTTTTTGAGTTGATCAGTTTTTCTATCATTTGGATAAGATTTATTACTAGGAGGAGCTTAAGCCATTTCAGCAGAATCATAGTTAAATAACTTTAACAGATTCCATTACTGCTTTCAGGTAGCTGGTGGACTCCATAGCTGAAGAAAAATTGAAGATTTTGTAGACATCGTTGATAGTATATTTGCACAGCACAGATGTTTGCATTCACATAGCTCGTGCATTCAGATACAAAATTAAGAATCAAAATATTTGACAACTTTTACCCTTCCTTTTTAAAAATGTCTTAAGCAGTAAGTAAATCATTACACATGTTCCCCTTTCCTTTGTAGAGGAAATTTTAACAGGCATATAATGTTTTACTGTTGGTTTTTAGTCTCTGTTTTGTTGTTATAGATTAGTGTCATGCAATCATATAAATATAAAAAATTAAAATATAAAATTTGATGTATTTGATGAGTGTTTGAGGGCTTTCATAATTCCTTTCCCTGGTTAACAGAACACAGCACTACAGACTTTAGTTGAACTGGAAAAGAGAAAGCAAACGCTTGCTGGGAACACCCATGCATCATGCTAATTGTGAAGACCCAGCTCCCAGAAGCACAGTAGTGATTGAACATCTGCTCGATGAAGAGGGGACCCCCTTTGCTCTTCAGCCCCTCTCAGCTTGCCAGGGCTGCTATGACAAATACCACATTCTGCTTGGCTTACACAGCAGGAACGTATTCTCTCGTGACTTGGGAGGCTAGACATCCAACGTTGACGTAGCAGCAGGGCTTGCTTTCTTTATGGTGTTCCAGAAAATCCTCTGTCATGTGACAATCTCTCTCTTGTGTCTGCTCCCCTGGTTCTCACAGACTTCTGGACTCCACTGCGGTGTCCAGTTTCCTTTGCTTATGAAGACTCCAGTCATCTAGACTGAGGCCTACCCTGATTCATTTTGGCCTCATCTAAATAGGCTACTCAAAGTTCCTATTCACAAAGGAGTCCAACCCTTAGCTAATGGTAGCATCCTCAAAGGCCCTACTTACCCTGGGTTCACAGCCCTAACAGGGGTTAGGACTTGAACACGTCTTTTGTGGGGGATGTGATTCAACCCCCAACACAGCCCTTAAGCAACTTTGAGTTTAGATCATTAGGCTATTTGGAAAGTAAAATTAACTCTTTCAAGCTTCCAGGGTAATTGAGGCATGAACAATTCTACAATGGCATTCTACAGAGTGTATATATACACACACCATTAAGTGCTGGATTTACTGAGTGCAAATAACTTTCAGTGGCATAGGCAATTTGTCCATAGGGGGAAAAAACACTCTTACCCCCAATGCTTCCATCTCTGCCTCATGGACACTACCTTTTTTTGGCTCATGGGAGCGCAATCCAATGCACTGAATTACACTCACAAAGTATGCTTAGTCTCTATTGGACTCCAGATCATTATCTTTGCCAAGGTGATTGTTTTCATGGTTTAGTCACCATTGTTTTACAAAAAAAAGAAAACTTTACTAATCATTTATTTACAATTTTCTTGTATCAGGTAATTGATTATTATTGTACCAAATGACTATTGACAAAAGACACTCAAAGAATAACACAATTAAACAAGTGAGAATCCATTCTGATGGCTGTCCAATATTCATAGTTGTTACATGATATAACATGAAACAGTATCAAATGAGAACGTGATATCAATGAAAAATTTTTAAGTGCCCCCTTGCCAACCAACCCAAAATGATGTCTTCAAGATTCATTCATGTCGTAGTGGTATCAGAACATCATGCTTTTTTATGGCTTAATAACATTCCATTGGATGTATGTACTACATTTTGTTTATCCATTCATTTATTGATAGACACTTGGGTTCCTTCTATCTTTTGACAATTTTGAATAATGGCGCTATGAACATTGGTGGCAAATATCTGGTCAAGCCCCTGCTTTCAAATTTTGTGGTGTATACCTAGTAGTGGGATTGCTGGGTTATATGGTAATTCTATATTTAACTTTTGGAGAAAGTTACATTCTTACCAATGAGTGAATTGATTTCTCATTGAGTATATCTCTCCATATCTACTGTAACACTTATTTTCTGTTTGTTTTCTTATTTATTTAACAAAAGCCATTCTAGTGGGTTGTTGATGGTTTGAAGCTGTAGGGACCCCAGAAAAATAATTTTCTTAGAGCTAATCCTTTCTTGTGGGTGTAAACCTATTGTAAGTAAGACCTTTGGGCTAGGTTAATTCAGTCAAGACATGGTCCTGGGTGGGTCTTAATCCTCTTACTTGAGTCCTTTATAAGAGAATGAAATTCAGAGAGAGAGAGAAAGCTGCAGAAGCAAGAAGCTGAAAACAACAAAACCTGGAAGAGAAGGGAAAGCTCAGCAGATGTCACCATGTGCCTTGTCGTGTGACAGAGGAGTCCAGGATGGCTGGCAGCCTGTCTTCAAGAAGAAGATATCATCTTGATGGTGCCTTATTTTGGACATTTTCATGGCCTCAAAGTTGTAAGCCTGTAAGTTGATAAATTTAGCAGCCTAAAAAAGTAGAACAGTTTGAAATGGTATCTCATTGTGATTTTGATTTGCATTTCCCTAATGGCTAATGATGTTGAGCATGTTTTCATATGCTTTTTGGCCATTTTTATCTCTTCTTTGAAGAAATGTCTGTTCAAGTCTTTTCTCCATTTTTTAAATGGGTGTTTGTTTCTTTGTTTTTGTATTGTAGGAATTCTTTACATATTCTGGATATTAAGCCAATATTGGATATGTAGTTTCAAAATATTTCTCCTATTGTGTGGGCTGTCTTTTGATTTTCATGATGAAGTCCTTTGATGCACAAAAGCTTTTTATTTTGATGAGGTCCCATTTATCTATTTTCTCTTTTGTTCCTCATGCTTTTATTGTATTGACGAACAAGAGGTCATGAACATAGGTCCCTATGTTTTCTTCTATGAGTTTTATACCTTTGGTTTTTATGTTTAGTTCTTTGATACATTTTGACTTTGATGTGTTGTATGGGTTCTCCTTCATTCTTTTGTATATGGATATCCACTTTTCTGAGCACCATTTATTGAAGAGACCATTCCTTCCCCATTGAACTTGGTACCACTGCCAAAAATCTTTTGGCCATATATATGAACATTTAATTCTGAACTCTCAATTCAATTCCATTGGTATAAACATCTGCCAATAGCATGGTGTTTTGATTACTGTAATTCTGTAAGTTTAAAAATCAGGAAGTGTGAGTCCTCGAACTCAACTTTTTAAAGACTTTTTTGGCTATATGGGGCCACTTACCATTTTTTTATGATTGGTTTTTCCTTTCTGCAAAGAAGGCCTTTGAAAGTTTTTATTGGGATTGTGCTGAATCTGTAAATCCATATGGATAGAACTGATATCTTCACAATATTTAGTCTTCCAACCCATGAGCACAGAATATTCTTCCATTTATTTAGGTTTTCTTTGGTTTCTTTTAGCAATGCATTTTAGTTTTCCATGTATGAGTTCTTTGCATCCTTGGTTTGATTTATTTTTAGAGATATCATTCATTTAGTCACAATTGTAAATGGAATTTTTTTTCTTGATTTTCTCTTCAAATTGTTCAGTACTAGTTGTAGCAGTTTGGCATTATTTATGAATTCCAAAAATAGATATTGGGTTATGCTTGTAAACTAGTCTGATCCTCTGGGCATTTTAGATTATATTGAATTCAGAAGTTTCACTTTTGCTTGATTAAATAATGATTAAGGCTTTGATTGGGCCATGTCAGTAGGATATTGAGTCCTCGCCCCCTTGGTGGGTGGGGACTCACAGAGAAGGGAGGTTGGAGTTTTGATCCTGGAGCCTGGGAAGTAAACATACAGAGAAACAGATACATGAGGAAGGAGAGAAGTCTCCACTAGACATGGCAGAGGCCCCGGGAAGAGAGATGAGCCATTTGCCTGATAGTTTACAGCTGATCTTCTAGAGAGAGCAGAGCAGCTGAGCCCGGAGAGAAATGAGCCCCAGGAAAGAGATGAGATTTAACCCAGCCTACAGCTGATATTGGAAGAAGCTGGGACCACAGAGCCTTAAGAGGAAGAGGAAAGCTGAACGTTGGCAGCCATTTTGCTCCAACACGTGGCAACAGATTTTGGTGAGGGAAGTAACTTTTGCTTTAGGGCCTGGTAACTGTAAGCTTCTACCCCAAATAAATACCCTTTATGAAAACTAACAGATTTCTGGCATTTTGCATCAGCACCCCTTTGGCTGACTAATATACTATTGTATAGAATCACTACTCATATTTGCATGCTGATCTTGTGCTGCATCATTTTGCTGAATTCATTTTTTAGTTCCAGTAGCTTTGTTGTGGATTTTTCAGGATTTTCTCCATATAAGATCATATTATCTGCAAATACAGAAAGTGCTACTTCTTTCTTTCCAATTCGGATGCCTTTCATTTCTATTTCTTGCCTAACTTCTCTGGTTAGAACCTCCAGTACAATGTTGACTAACAGTGGTGACAGTGGGTATCCTTGTCTTGTTGCTCCTTTTTGAAAGAAAACTTTCATTCTTTCACTGTTGAGAATGATGTTAGCAGTGCTGTTTAATTTCTGCATATTAGTGAATTTTCCACTTCTCCCTCTATTATTGGTTTCTAGCTTTATTTGATTGTGTTCTGAGAAGATGTATTGACTGAATTAATTATTTTTAAATTTATTGAGACTTTTCAAATGGCTGCCATGTAGCCTACACTGGAGAATGATCCCTGTGACTGGAGAAGAATGTGTCTCATGCTGCTGCTGGGTGAAGTGTTCCAGATACGTTTGTTAGGTCCAGTTGGTTTATAATAGTCAAGGCTTCTGTTTCCTTACTGAGCTTCTGTCTAGATGTTTCACCATTATTTAAGGTGGTATATTAAAATCCCTTACCTAGTAATGTAGAAGTGTCTATTTCTCCCTTCAAATCTGTCAACATTTGCTTCATATAATTTGGGACTCTGCCTTTAAGTGCATATATATTTACAATTGTTACATATTCTTGTTGAATTGGTCCCTTTATCAGTATATGGTGACATCCTTAAGAACTTTTCTGTCATTGTTTCTTTTTATATTCCTTTTGCTTCTTTCTTTCTCCCTCTGGGACTCCCATAATGTATATGTTGGTATGCTTAATGGTGTCCCACAAGTCTTTTAGGCTCTGTTCACTTTTTAAATTCCTTTTTTCTTTCAGCAACTTAGTCTGAATCATTTCTATGGTCTTGTCTTCAAGTTCACTGATTCTTTCTTTTGCAAGCTTCAAGTGCACTTGAAACCCTCTAGGGAATTTAAAATTTCAGATATTGTGGCCTTCAACTCCATTATTTCTGTTTGGTTCCATTTTAAGCTTTCTATACCTCTGTTGAGATTCTCTTACTGTTCATTCATTGTTTTCTTGATCTCTTTCAGTTCTTTCTCCATGTTTTCTTTTATCTTCTTCATCATGTTGAGAAAAAAAAATTTTTAAATAATCTTTTTCTGGTATAATTAACCCCAGAAAAGCATATTTTTTAAAGTAATTCAGTCCTGTGGGTGTGGACCCATTATAAGTAGGACATATTAATGCGGCTACGTCAATTATGATGTGACCCACCTCATTCAAAATGAGTCTTAATCCTCTTACTGGATAAATGGAATGGAGAGGGAGAAGGAGAAGGAGAGGGAGAGGGAGAAGAAGAGGGAGAGGGAGAGGGAGAGGGAGAGACTGAGAAAGAGAGAAAAAGAAAGCCACAGAAGGAAGAAAGCAATGAAGCCTGCAAGACAAGGGAGAGACCGGCAGGTGCTGTCACGTGCCTTGCCATATGGCAGAGGAGCCAAAGATCTCCAGCAGGCAGCTGTTGGAAAGAAAGCATCGCCTGGATGACGTCTTGATTTGGACATTCACACAAACTCAAAACCAGAAGCTATTAAATTTCCATGGTTTAAACCTGCCCCATTACATGGTATTTGCTTTAATAAGCCTAGTAAACTAAAACAAAGTTACACACATATACACACAAGCGCATGCCTGTGTGCACAGAAACACTGAAGTGAGAAATCATTCTTGGTTATACAGATATTTTTAAGGAGAAAATTTTATTCTTTGATTATTTCTTAAGCTGGTTAATGTACTGAGTTAGGCTGAGAAGAAATGCAGAAATCCTTTAAGAGTTATCTTTGGTTTGTTTCCTCTGCCAATTATTATTATTCTTGTATTACTAAATTTTTAGCTCAATATAACATTTTTAGTTTCTAGCCCTTGCTGCTTGGGAGGCATCGGAAGTTAATCAGAAGGTGTGAAAAATGTAACTTCATTTTCTTCCTGTCATCCAAGGGCTTAGCCCAGGTTGTAGCTATTTTTAAGACAGAAAGGGCACAAGAATATTATTTTTTCCTTTTACCAGCCATGTGTCTTAATATTAAAGAATACCAATGGCCCAGGCTTATAACGAGTCTGAAATAATAGCTTGTCTCTGCTTTATCTAGTGATTTAAAAGAGTAAATGTTTGTTGTCAGGATGTATTATTTCCTTTTGGTGACAATCCTTCTATTCATTTATATTAATATCAGTATTTATTCCTTCACGTACCTGGGCTGGTGCCCACCCTAGTGACCCTGGGGCTCCCCCTGTCCCCCCCTCCTCCTTCCTTTGGGAAGCCGAGGACCCTGCTTGGATGGGCTCAGATGCTTCTAGTCCCTGATAGCGGATCTTTCATTCTTTCATGATAACCCATTATCTCCTCTCCTTTGGCACCGGCCTCTGTTTCAGTTTATGCTGGTATGACCCTTTGCTGGGTTAATCAGTGGTGTCCTCATCTCTCTTTTCTTTCAACCCTCTTGTTTCAATTTACTGTTAAACTGTGACGGAGAGATTTCTGTAAAGTGCAAACTCCCAATCTCACGACATTACCTTCAGGATGGTTTTCCCTCTAGCCAGACATTCATCTGTTTCATACCTGCTGTTACATATTTCATATACTCTTATGTTTAGCCATATTATATTCGTTCATCCTCTCAAAACGTCCCTTTCACTGCAGCCAGGACAGCCCAATACAGCTCTGCCCACTCGCTACAGCCACGCCCCCTTTTCATAGCCACGCCCCTCCCTTTTCCACACCCCACTACCGCCTCGTGCTTCCCGGTTGCCCATTGCCGTTCCTCTCGCTGCAGACCCCTCCCCAGTTGGCACAGCCTCACCCCGTTCCCTGCGGCTCTGCGTGCATCTTTGAGCTGCCTTTTCACACTACTCCTTTCATGCCTCTTTACCTTTGTTCATGCTAATTTCTCCATCAGAAATATTCTCCTTCCCTCACCATTTGCTTAACCTCTACCAGTCTCTGCATCTTGGCTCCTGTGTCCCTCCTCTTGGAAGCATATTCAGGGTGTGGAAGCTGTTCCCAGCATGCCCTGAAGATGCTGTCGTAAGACATACAGTACAATTTAAGGGGCACTCTACTTACCTTTTCATTCACAGGTCCTGCGGGTAGGAACTGTGCTCTCCACTTCACTGTCTTCATTTTTATGGTGCTTAGCATCCAGCAGGTACTCAATAAATGTTAACTCTGCGAATGAGTTAACTGAGCCTAGATTGTCAGTGACAGGCTTTCAGGGCTCTTGTCACAAACCACAGAACTTCCCCAGGGAATGATTGCGCTTCAGGGGTTTGTGCAGCCCTTTCTGATCTAATTGCCTACGGTCAGATGAAAACTCCCAGAGGGAGAGGAGGGAGAGGCTGCTACCCCTAATGCTTCCATCACTTCTACAGTGTCTGGAGCATGTTGGCCCAAGGCACTGAGGCTGAATCCCAGTAATGACTCCGGTGTTTCAAATGAGTGAATGCGTTTCCCTGTCTCCTTTTCAGTTTTTGATTAATTTTCTCATCCATATTTCCCTAAGTTTTTTTTCACATGCTATTTTCCACTCAAAATCTATGTATGGTACATTCTATTAATATTCTCTCAGTTTAAACCTACAGGACATATGTTGTTTCACCAGTCCTCTGGAAGGAGACGTTGCTTGGAAATAGGGCTAAATTATTTCTGAGTTGAAATGCATGGCATGTAAGGGGGATTACCTTTAGCAGGTACCCACCCATTTCATTTTATTTCATTGAAACTCTCAAAGTCTCATCTCTAAGGACTGTCTATGTATGATGGCTCTCTATACTTTGAAAATCATTTTTATCAGAAAATACAGAACATTCTTCAAGCAGATCAGATTGGCCTGCAGCCGCTTGGCCTGGTATGTTCTTATTACCTTTAGCAGTTAATGGACAACTCTGGAAATACTTATCCATTCAGCCATGTGTGCAAACACTGTTTGCGAAGCGCATGAATGACCATGTAATGAGTCTATTTACTTGGAAGCCACATTTTATATACTATCTACCTAATATTCTACCATTGAGTATACAAAATTTCAGACAACATATATCCTAATGCCAAATAATTATAATTATTATAATATAATTATAATTGACTTATAATGCCAGAGATTGGCCATTTACATTAGTAGAGTTGTGATACCTCCGGCTTGTCAAGCTTTGTATTAGACCCTAGGTATGTCAAAGTGACTCAAAATATTCCCTCTTGGGGAGCTCACTACCTAACTCACCCTTTTGAACAGCTGCCAATTCTGCCAACTCAAGTTATCAGAACTGTGCTGATTATCGACCATTGTAGATCTATTCTCTGCCCCTTTGGGTCCTACCCTGTGTCTCTGGAGCTGGCTGCTACATATTCTATAACATGGTTTCTTGCCCTTAGTTGGTTCATCTAATGAAGCATCAGCCTGGATCAGAAGGTGGAAGAGAGTTCTGGGCATATAATCCCTCATTTTCCCTGTTTCATTGTGGTTCTGGCCTTGACTGCATTCCCGTAAGGCCACAGTTCATGTCAAAGGCCATTGTCTCACCAGGCCAGAAGCTCTCCATCAGCCCTGGGGGGGTAATGGCTCCTCCTGTGGGTGGTACTTCGCCGTCCTTGGTTGATTCTCTTCCTCTTTAACTCTCCTCAGTTACACCTGGGTGTGCCATGCATTGTTGCTGGGACCCACTGATGAAGAAACCAGAAGTCTAGGGCTAAAAATCCAGCTTATCTCTACTCTTAAAGAAAACCATAGAATAGTTATCTTACCAGAAGGTATCAGAATGTTTAATAAAAACATGGAAATTGGTCATAGAAATCTGGCAAAGAACTTTATTAAGGGTATTAACAGTGTGCATTGATTTTTCAGGTTATAACCGTGCCTGAATATGATGGAGACCCCAAATATTGATCTAAAAGGAAAGAAATACGTTTGTTTTTCCAGCTTGTGGGATGCTTCAGCTCTGTGAAATTGTCAGGAATTGGTAATTCAGGCTCCTTTTACCTTGTACAACCATCCTTAGTCTTTTGACCTTTCCATGTGATTCAAGATGCTACCTCAGCATGCGTCCATTCTGGTTGTCATGGAGGAGGAAGGGTTGAAGGGGTGCTCTTCCAAGAATCCCCCCAGTTCAATTCTGATCACTCCCACTGGCCAGAAGGGAGCTGGGAAAGAGAGGGTTTGTTTTGCAGAGTCATGTGTTCAGCTAAAAGTAAGGATTCTTTCCCTATTTTCATGGAAATAAAGAACAGATTATGTGGAATAATTAGCATTCCAAGTCACACTCAGCAAAAGCTTACCTAAAAGTTGCTTAAACATACCTATCTTGCACCCAGGCAATGTCTGCAGAATTTTTTGTAGAACTTTTGAATAACTCCTTAAAACCCAGTTTTTAAACATATATTCTCTGTTTCCATAGCTTCATCCAAAAAAATAATTACCATTTATCTTGTGATTACCAGGTACCAAATATTCATTTAATCCACACATATTTACTGGGCACCTGCTATGTGGCCAGGTATGGAAAATGTACTGGTGACCAACTGTGGTTCTTTTGGGGAAAAAAAATGTCTCTGATGGGGTGGGATGGTAATCATTTAAGTATATAAATAAATGAATGAAATAAATTTAGATAAGGCAAATGTTATTAAGAAAATAAAATAGAGTCTAATATAGACAGTGACATGATGGGCAAGTTTACTCTAGATAAGATATACATATTAGCTTAAGGCTTCTCAGCAATTGTGAAGGAAACATGTTTTCTTTCACTCTTTACATTTTCAAATTAAATATGCTGCTTATCATTCCTTCACTTTATAGATAAGCAAACTGCCCAAGGTCACACTTCTGTAAGTGGCAGAGACTGAATCTGGGTCCAGGATGCTCTCTGCCCTTCCTACTATGCCATGTTTCCTCAAATGAATCTTCTCAGGGCTTATTTCCATTTCACTTTACGGAACATGTAGTTATCTGTTAAGATGAAGTATGGAAGCCAATGATTCCATCTGAATCTGTAAAATTCACACTCCATCAGGCTGTACTTCAAAATTGATTTAGAAAACATAGAAGGCCTTTAGGAGTGGGCAAGTAGGAGAGTATCTGGGATTTACAAGTCTCAAAACCACCCTTTGAGGATCAATTAAGGGGCTGCTGGGCATTGCACTCAGAGAAGAAAAGACTCAAGGGGAACATGAGAGCAATCTCCAGATATGAAGGAAGGTCACACAAAAGAGATTAGGTGTGTTCTTACGGCCCCATGGCGTGGAAGCAGAGTTGGTGGACAAAGGCTAAAGCCTAACAATAACAGATGCTTTATAGCAATTGCTATGCATTAGGCACTCAAAGTACATGAACTAAATTAATAGTCTTGACAGTTTTAGAAACAGGTGCTATTATTATGATGCTAATTTACTGGTGAGCTAATTGAGGCAAAGAGAGGTTATTTTCCAAGATTAAATGGTACAGCTCGAATTCTTACCATACTCTCTGGCTCTGAAGTCCATGCTCAAAACATGATGCCTCAGTTTGAAAGAATAGCTCCTCAGATAAAATGTGGTACTGGTTAAGTCAAGATGGCATAGATTGTAGTAAAAATTCCACTCTCCTAAGATGGGAGGGTGGAAGGCATTAGAATGTGGTGAAGCAGCTGGTTCATCTATTGCCTATTGTCCCTTCGGACACAGAGCATATATCCACCAAAACAGAAGCTTTCGTGGATTGAGTGGTAAAATGTAAAACTAGTGTATGGGCTATATGTTTCATAATAGGGTGCTACAAATGAGAGACAAGATCCAATTCAAGATGTCCAGTAAATTGTCAATCACTTAGGGGAATTCTGAGGGCTAGGTAATTATGCACCTTGCTTAACTGCAAGATCTGGATTTTCTTGAGTTCTCCATTCTGAAAACTAATGTTACTTTACTGATTAAGAAATATAAGAGTCTCGTAAATGGAATGAATCTGTCAGCAGGAGCTACAGTGCATGCCTTTACAACACAGTTGTTGCCATGCTCCTTTTGCCCAGAA